>SJYS01012155.1:91820-110544 GCA_006410695.1 Philantomba maxwellii
TGGATGCCTTTTCTTTTTCTTGCTGAACTGCTCTGGCTGGAACTTCCAAGACTGTTTTGAAGAGAAGTGGTAAAGTGGGCATCCCTGCCTTGTTCCTGATCCTAGAAGACAAAGTGTGTCCGCCACTGTACGTGATGTTCACTGTGGGTGTGCCATATACGACCTTCATTATGTTCAAATAATTTCCTCCTATTCCCAGTATTTCTAGTGTTTTCATCCTGAAAGACTGCTGTCTTCTGCATCAGTTGAGATGATGTTTTCCCCTTTCATTCTGTTAACATGGTCTATTAATGATCGCTATTTGATTGTGGACCCAACCTAACATTCCAAGGAATAAATCCAACCAAGGAATAAATCCCACGTGGTCACGGTACATAAATCCTTTTAATAGACTGCCAAATTAAAATTTTACAGGCATTTGCTAAGGACTTTTGCACCATTGTTCGTAAGAGATACTGACGGATACTTTCCTTTTTTTGCAGCGTTTCTCTGACTTTAGTATCAGAGCAATGCTGGCCCCTTGGTGGCTCAGATGGTGAAGAATCTGCCTGCAACGCAGGAGACACGGATTCAATTTCTGGGTCAGGAAGATCCCCTGGAGAAGACAACAGTAGCTACCCACTCCAGTATCCTCGCCTAGAGAAGCCCGTGGGCAGAGGAGTCTGAAGGGCAACAGTCCACAGGGTCTCAAAGAGCTGGCCACGACCAAGGCCCTAACACTTTCACTTCACTGTCAATACTGGCCTCGCGGAATGAGTTCAGAACTGTTTTCCCCTCGAAATCATGGAGTTTAGGATGAACGTGTGCACAGGGCTACATTCACAACGGATCGCCAGCAAGGATCTCCTGCAGGTCCCAGGGAGCTCTGCGCAGTGCCGCGCGGCAGCCTGGACGGAGGCGAGTGTGACGGGATACAAGAATACGTGTGGCTGAGGCCCTTCGCCGGTCACCTGGAACCATCTCAACATTGTTAATAGGCTGTGCCCCAATACAAAATAAAAAGTTAAAAGAAAAACCAGCAATGTTCTCCCCTCTTCAATATCTGGGAAGAATTTGCAAACTGGTGTTAGTCCTTCACCCGTTAGAACTCACCAGTGAAGCTGTTAGATCCAGCGCCCCTCTGTCTGGAAGCTTTCGGAGACTGAGTCCATCTCCTAGTACGACCCCTATTCTCTATTTCGTTTGGCAGTTTGTGTATTTCTAGGAATCTGTTTCACCCATGCTATGCAATTCATTCTCGTACAAGTGTTCCTAGTTAAAATCCTTTTTCTTCATAAAAATGGGTAGTTATATCTCCACTTTCTTTTCTGATTTTAGTGATATGAACCTTTAAAAAATTCTCAGTTAATCTAAAGGGTTTTCTGCTCTAACCTGGATTATTTCCTTCCCTTTTAAGCTTTGGGTTTAAACTTCTTTTTCTAGTTCCTCAGGAAGTGAAGCGAGGTTGCTGATTTGAGATCGTTTTGAACGTTAGCATGTATGGCTACAATTTCCCCCTCGGTACTGCTGTGCCGGGTCCTGTACGCTTCACTATGTTGTGTTTGCAGGGTCATTGTTCCCAGACCAGGGACTGAACCTAGGCTTCCAGCAGCGAAAGCACCGAGTCCTAACCGCTGCCAGTGAGTCCCCATCCCTAAACGTTTTAAGTTTCCTCCTGTGATTGCTTCTTTGGCCCAGCAGCTCTGTAAGAATGTGTTGTTTACCATCTATGGTATCTGTGGCTTTTCTAGCTTTCCGCTTGTTACTGACTTCTAACTTTCTCTCACTGTGGTCCGAGAGGTACTCTGGGGACCTCCCTGGTGATCGGCGGTTAAGACCTTGCTTTCCAGCACAGGGGATGCACGTTCCACCCCGAGTTGGGGAGCGAATATCCCACATGCCTCAAGGCCAAGAAATCAGACATAAAGCAGAAACAATAACTGTAACAGAGTCAATCAAGACTTCAAAAGTGGTCGACATCACCAGAAGAAAGAAAAAAAGGTACTGCATATGACAACCTACTTTTTCAAACCTTCTGAGACTTACTACGGCTCAACGTGAATTCCGTCGTGGAGAGCGAGCGCGTGTCCTGGCGGCGGGGGCAGAGGCCCGTGCCTGCTGGACGCGGCCCGGTCACCGAGCCCATGGCCCCCTCTCTCACGGATCTGCTGTCGGGGTCCGTCCGCTGTCCGCGTCAGCATCAAGCTCCTCTCCCTTCACTTGGTTCATTTGTGCCTCGTGGATTCTGATGGCTGGGGATGGTGTGTGAGTGGCTGTCACCGCCTGACCTCGCTGCTGTACCGGATCTTCTAGTATGTTCCGTCTTGTCAGGTTTTTTGCCTTGAAGGTCGCTCCACGTCCGAGGAGCGCCGCTGCCGTCTCCTTTGGCCGCTGTCTGCGCGAGTCCTCTCCACACCCTTTCACAGCGCACATTTTTCTCTCTTTGGCTCCAAAGTCAGTCTCTTGTGGAGAGCAAGTAAAGGGTTCATGTGTTTCTACCCAAACTGCCAATCCGTCTTTAGACTGGCGGCTTAACGCGTTCACAGTTAAAGGAATTGCTAAGGGGGAAGTCCTCGTTTCACTCCTTCTCCTGTTTGCTCTTCAAATGCCTTGCTGCTTCTCCGTCCCTCATTTCCTGCACGGCCATCTTCTTTTGTCATTGATTGATTTTTTATAGCAGAACACTTTTAACTCCCTTCTTACTTCCTTTTGAGTATATCCCACAGCGAGCTTTTTCTTTGTGGCCATGGAATTACATTTAACATCGTAAAGCCGCAGCAGTTTAATGGGCCAATTTATACCAGCTTAACTTCAGTAACATACAAAACTGATCCCATACAACTCGGAGCCCATGCCCTCTCACTCACGATGTCACCAAATCACATCTCTGTGCATCGCGTCCTCCCAGAAGATGAACAACTGGGCTAGTCCCTGAATCGAGTGGAGCTGATAAGGTGAGTCACAGCAGCGCCGGCTTCTCTGACGCCTGTGTGTCTCCTTTCCCACCAGATCTTCCCTTCTCCACGGGGCTCTGGGTCACGGTCCAGCGCCCTCCCGTCTGAAGGCAGCGCCTCACCGCAGGCAGCTCTGTGGTCGAGAGCTTGCGCGGCTCTGGCTTCTCTGGAAGCTCTCGGCTTCCCTCTCAGTTCTGAAGGACAGTGTTCCCCACGACAGGTTTCCTGGTTGACAGCTCTCCCCTCTAGATTTTGAACACAGCAACACAGCCTCCAAGGTTTCTGACGAGAAATTTACCAATAATCTTTGATTTTCAGCTCCCTGTTTTTCTCAAGATACTGTTCACCTCATCACCGTCGGGGCAGCGAGCTTTGTTACCGGGCAGCAGCGGGCGCGGGCAGAGCTCCGCAGACGCCGCAGGGCTGGCTCCGGCCCGCCGGACAGCGAGGCTGCACGCCGCCGAGCCACACGGGCGTCCTGCTGCACGCGAAATGCGTGTGCACCTTGCTGTCCTCTACTCAGTGTGCAACGGTGCTACGGCTAAGAAAACGCACGTGCCTTACTGCAAAATACATAATCACTAAAATTACCAAGCACCCCCGGAGCCTTCAGGGAGTCGTAATCTTTCTGCAACAGTAACATCAAAGATCACTGATCACAGATCACCATAACAAATACGACAATTCAGTTTGAAATATTTTGAGAATTACCAACATGTGGCAGAGATCTGACCTGAGCAAATGCTGTGGGAAAAAAGTGGTACTGACAGACTCGCTCGACACGGGATTGCCACAAACCTCCGATTTGTAAAAACGCTACTCGCCAGGTGCAAGGAAGCCAAGTGCGTTAGAATGAGGCAGGCAGGCGGCACTGTCAGCGCGGTCCATGACAGCACAGCCAGCAGTGGCCACGGCACCGGGCCTCGCTGCGGCCTCCCTGCTGACAAGGCGGCGCCCGGGACTCTCCCGAGCGCTCAGGATCGCAGGCCCACGCAGCCCACAGCTCCGGCGACCACAAATCTGCGAGTCCGTTTCTCTTTCGTAGTTTCTTCTGCTCCGACGACCCCGGCTCCGCCTCGGTCCTGGGAGCCTCAGGCCTGAGCGGGGCCGCGGCTGCCTCTGGCCGCCCTTGTCAGTCCGAGCGGGACCGGGAGAGGAGCCCGCTGACACCCGGGCTGCGCTCCGCCCTCGTCAGGCTCTCCTGCCCCTCACAGGGAGTGCCCTCGGCCTGCTGGCTCACTCGCCAGCCTGCTCACCCGGCTCCCTCCCCTCCGTAAGCCGCTTCCGGCTCCTGCCCTCTTCTGCCGCAGGACGGTCTGCCTCCCTCGAGTTCCTCTTTCCTGACCCCGTTAGGCTCAGACGCCTGGCCCAGCCCCCGCCGCTGCTCGGCCACGGGCTCCCAGAGCGCAGGAGCACTCAGACCAGCACCCCCACGCCACCACCGCCTCCGCGAGGGTCTCCGTCCACCTCGTTTTCCTGTGGATGGCCACACGTTGCCGCTTCTCTGTCAGCTCAGTCCAGGCGCTCAGGCGTGTCCGACTCGTGTGACCCCATGGACCGCAGCTCGCCAGGCCTCCCTGTCCATCACCAACTCCTGGAGCTTATTCAAACTCAAGTCCATCAAGTCGGTGAGGCCATCCAACCGCCTCCTCCTCTGCTGTCCTCTTCACCTCCCGCCTTCGATCTTTCCCTGCATCCGGGTCTTTGCCAAGGAGTCACCTCTTCGCATCAGGTGGCCCAAGTACCGGAGTTTCAGCTTCAGCGTCAGTCCTTCCAATGAGTGTTCAGGGCTGATTTCCTTTGGGATGGCCTGGCTGGATCGCCTTGCATTTCTTCCTGGGGTTCTCTGTACGGTCCATAATTTTCTGTGGATGAGAGTCTCACTGTGACGTTCTGGAGATCTGTCTCCCTCCCTCCAAGGGTGCTGCCCACTGGGAGCCAGAGCTTTCACCCAGAGCACACCACTCGCCAAACCAGCCGCTGTCTCCTCACAAGGCCTCATCAGCCGCCAATTCCGGCCGTTCTTTCGCTCTGCTGGCCTGGTAGAGGGGCTGCGCCCAGGTTCCCCGCCCCATCCCTTTGCACAGCGTCACTGTGGTCTGCGGTCTGTAAACATCAGTGATTCTGTCCCATTTCTAGACCTTGACCAAACTCATCCCAGCCCCTGAATCACTGCTAATTCTCTCAGCAGAAAATGCCAGGTACATGCATATCCTTCCAGCATAAGGTATGACGTGGTTTCTAGTGTTGTTACACCATCAGGATGAGTCAGCCTTCCTTGAATGTAGCTCCTTCAGTAAAACTCTTGTGACCACAGGAAAAGATGAAGGCAAAGCTGCATCGCGACCGTGGCCCCTGGCTTTACGCGTGGTTCAGAAGGCTGGAGGGGGACCTGGGGTTGGGGGCGTGGCACAGTCTACCTTTCCAGTGCTTATTCCAGGACAGCTTTCCAGGGCCCGAGGCTGCAGCTGAAGCCAATACTTCCAACTCTGCACTCTAACCCTAACCCTTGAGGAACCTGAATATTTGCTACAATATTCCGCTTTTGTCCTAAACACCTTTCTGGAAATACACATAAGAAAACACAACAATCTCTACAGGTAAGTATTTAGCTCTCCTTTCAGCAACCTTCTCTCTCTAAAGCACCCTTTTTCTGCCACAGTTACTTTGTATCAATGAGTAACCCACAGGCTACAACGGATTGAAAAACTGATGTGCTAACAGCCAGCAAATCCCATCCAACAAGTCCTTCCTCCAGTAACAACAGCCAACTGGCACCAACAACTAACCATCCGTCACCCTGAGTGTGACGTGAGCACCGCCAAGCAGCGGGGAAGTGAGAGCCCCTCTGTCACCAGAGGCAGGGATGGCCAGGCCCGCGGCCCGCCAGCACCGCCGCCCCCGCTCCGCTCCGCAGCAGTGAGCCTGCTTCCTCCCAGGACTGCTGTCGGGCCCTGCACCCCCCACCCCCCCAAGCAAGTCAAACAGGCTTCGCTGCTTTCAGAGCTTCGACCTGACCAGGCTGGGTCGCATCACACCCCCGCTGTTCCAGCTGCAGGGCCTTTCCTCCACAGGGACTGCCGTGACTTCAACTTGTAGGTGTGGACCGGCTGTGGGGACTAACTGTGGTTAGGGCGGAAGCGAGACCACCGCCAGACTGCTTTCAGCCCCACCGTGGCACGGCTACCCCGGCTCTCGACTAACCACGCAGCCGAAAAGCGCAGCCCCCCAGGCCCGCGCCACGCTGCTGCGCACTGCGCTCAGCCCCAGCTCGCCAGACCGCCCTCCTCCAGGCCGACCACCAGCTCACACGCAGCGAGGCTCAGGACCCAGGCAGCCTGCTTCCAGACTCAACCACAGCGACGCGCACGGAGGGTCTCAGGTTCCCTTCTCTCCTCCCCTCCAAGACACACACTCAAAACACCTAACTATGCCAGGCAGAGTCACATGGACTATCAATGACCATTCTAAAGTGTGGTCAGGTTTTTTTAAGGGTACACACTGGGCTCTCACGCTGCCGGGCTGATGCCTACAAACTGTGCTTCTGGCAGCGAAAGCCAAGCCGTCAGAGGGCCCGCCGTGGCCTCCAGGCGGAGAGACCGAGGGACACACGTGCTTCCAGAGCTTCCTTCTGGGCCGATACAGGACACCCCTCTGGGACTCCTGGGCACCGCCCCAGCACGGCCACACCTTTTCCAGACCTGGCCGCACCCCACCCCAGAGGACCCCTCGCCAGGCCTCTCCACTGGGCTAACGTGGGCCACCAGGCTTCCCCCGCCCCTCCCTAGAGGCTGCGGGCACCTGTGAGTCTGGAGCGCAGACAGGAGTTCACGTGCACAGACTTGTCAACAAGCAAGAGAGAGGGAAGAACTGGTTGACTAGTGCACTCTTTCCTGTGAAAGAGGTAACTTTTTACCACTCAGACTGCTAACATTTCCTTAAAAGTCAAAAAAATAAAGACTGGCCCAATGGTCTACTCTTTATCTGTGAAAATTATTTCATAAAAAGCAGCATTTTTTTTAACACACTAAGACCCCACACGCCACCCCTGGACAAACAAGAAACGAGTAAAGCCTTCTAGAAACCCACGCAGAGAGCAGACGGGGAGGTAACTGTGTCTGCGCAGACGCTGCGGAGACCAGAGGCGGGAGAGCGGGAGGCGCATCCGGCACACACGTGAGCCCGGCTGCCTGCCTCCCAGGCCAGCTCCCGGGTGACGGGGACGCACACTGGGATGCAGCCTCGGGCACGGGGGCTCAGGAGCCAGGGGTTCACCTGTCTGCCCAGCAGGCACGCGACACGGGGGCCAGGCCTTCCCTCCCTCCACCAGGCCATCTCAGCAAAGGGCATCCCCTCCAGCTGAGGAATGACTGCCAGACAAAGGGATCGAGGACATGGGGCGAGCGGCAGAAGCGCCGATCGAATCAGAAGCAGACGCGCCTCTGAGCACAGCGCCAACAGAGCTCCATGAAGACGAGCAACTCCGAGCTTATCGAAAGGCATCACCAAGCAGAGAAGCCAGCAAGACAGCGGCAACGTCCTGGAGACAAAGACTGAGACAGAGCGTCCAGAAAAGACGCGTGGGGGAGTCAGTGTGGCGACGAGAAACCGTTTAGCTGGTGAAGAAAGGATGAGAGTGCAGTGCAATGCTGGAGCGAGCACGCGTGTGCAAAGAGCTGCCTGACATCACGTCACACAGAACTTTCCACCACGCTAAGTACCAGGGGAGAAACCAGCCCAGGAAAGGAGGAGGCCAAAGCTCAACATAGAGTCCAGAGCACGAAACAGTCAACAGGCCGGACTCTCCAAGCCCTCTCCAGCCAGGCCACCCTAAAGGGGGTCAGCCCTGGGTGCTCAGCGGGAGGGCTGAGGCTGACCCTCAAACTCCAGTACTCTGGCCACCTGATGCGCAGAGCTAACTCATTGGAAAAGACTCTGATGCTGGGAGGGACTGGGAGCAGGAGGAGAAGGGGACGACAGAGGATGAGATGGCTGGATGGCATCACCGACTCGATGGACGTGAGTCTGAGGGAACTCCTGGAGTTGGTGATGAACAGGGAGGCCTGGCGTGCTGCGGTTCATGGGGTCGCAGAGAGTCGGACACGACTGAGTGACTGAACACTACAAAAACACAGCGTCAACCAAACCAAGCCAAGAGAAACAAGCCAGGAACAGTGCAGCATGGAAAACAGGCCCCTTCTTCCTGTATGAGAAATACCCCCAAAAACTATCACATAAAAAGCATTCTTGCTATACATTAGAAAAAAAAATCCTCACCTGGGCTTTCAAGAACAAAAGCCAAATAACAAAAGAAAAATAGTTAATCCCCCTTTTACAAAATTTAATCCATTAATCAATGAAATGTAAATGCTAAACAACGAGGCACCTTTAAAATTTTCCCCAGTAGTCACACTGGCAACCACTAAGAAAAGTGACACCTACATAAATAGAATCTTCCAACTGCAAACAGCTAAGCACACGAGCTTCCTGGGGGCAGGGTAACAAGCACCGAATTCTCGGGATGCACAATCACGGGATCTTCCGGACATGATCACAGAGGCAGACAGAGACTGGACGACTCTGTTACGGAGAAGAGGCAGAAGTGACCGCGAGGTCCACTGAGGCCGGTTACACTTTGGTGTGGGCGGTGTGACACGGTCAGCACCGGGCCATCGGCACCTAACCCTAACCCACCAGGGAAGGTGCCGCGCGCGCAGAGGGCGGTTTTCACAAGCAGCTGCGGAGTGTGTGTGCTGGGCAAGCCCTTCTGGAGGAGAGGTGTGCACCTGGAAGCACGGGCACCCAGGAATCCAGAAGGGGGACAGAAAACCCTCCCCGAGACGCCTATGCTGCGTCTGTGATTTAGAAACAAGCCATTTGGTGAGACCTCCCCACCCAGCAGGACGGGAACAAGCAGGGCTCCACAGGGGCCTCGGCTTTTCAAATGGCTGGAAGGGTCTTTTGCGCTTCAGCAACGTCATCGTGCAAAAGCCGCCGCAGGTGAGCAGGAGCCCGAGAGGCACAGTGCGAAGGAGCCGGGGCACAGCCGGGGCCCGTCCGTGGAAGACAGGCCCCAAGACTCCAGGGGATGCCGGAAAGCGCACAGGGGCCCTTCCCGAGCCTCCTGCCTGAGCCCGTGGGCGTCAGGCACAGGATGCTGCCAGCAGGCTGCAGGGCGCGCGGGGCGGCCTCTCTCGGGGCCTCGGGCTGCACCGCGCGCCGCCCCTCGGGCGAGCGGAGAGGCCAGCTGCCTGCCTGGCGCGCGGAAGGGAGGCGGGCGGCGCGGGCCCTGTGCCCAGACCCGCGCCCGGACCCTACAGCAGGAGCACCGCCGCGCGGGGAGCTGGGCAGGGGGCCGCGGCGGGGCTCAGGCCTGGGCATCGGAGCCCCCAGGTGGGGAGGGGCGGGACGGCGCGGGGCTCCCTCACAGCGCTCCCAGCAGCACGCACCGTCACATGACCAACGGTCTACTTCTGGAAGCGTCCGTCTAGTATGTTTGGACCGTGGCTGACCGAAGGTAACTGAAACAGCAGAAAGTGAAACTGGGAATAAAGGGAGATGCGAATTCTCATTTTGCAGCTGGAAACTGAAACCCAGCAACTCTCTTCAGAGCCAGCCTGCGGCCCTGCTTAAGGAAGCCTCTACAGGGCCCTTGGCTTCCGGTCCACTGATTCCAAGCAAGCTGCGGGATGCACCGGCGCGAGCTGCTTTTCAGCCAGGGAGCACCAGGCGGGCGGGGCGGGGCCGGGGCTGGGGTGTGAGTGTGTCTCAAAAGNACCCAGCAACTCTCTTCAGAGCCAGCCTGCGGCCCTGCTTAAGGAAGCCTCTACAGGGCCCTTGGCTTCCGGTCCACTGATTCCAAGCAAGCTGCGGGATGCACCGGCGCGAGCTGCTTTTCAGCCAGGGAGCACCAGGCGGGCGGGGCGGGGCCGGGGCTGGGGTGTGAGTGTGTCTCAAAAGCCACTTGGGGAATGTATTTTAGTTCTTTCATGTGGCTACCTTCTCGGGGAAACCACAGATTAGTCTACCATCTGGAGCTCCCGAGAGCCTAGTCTAAGGATCCAGGCGCTCCCTGCTGGGGCCCGCGGTCTATCCCTGCTCAGGGAACTCGGGTCTGGCAAGCTGCACGGCGCTCCCCTCTCGAAAGCTCACTGGTTTAAACAAGCAGTCTAGGGTCTCCGTTAAGAGCCTCTGAGAGCAGGTGCAGCACCCACGAAACCTGTGAGAGACACACGTCTTAAGACCCACTCGAGGGTCAGCGAGAGGTGAGACTGAGGGGGACGCAGCCCAGAAAGCTGAAGAAGCGAGGCCGCAGGAGCCGGGCGAGGCCGCTAGGAGCTGGGGGAGGCGGGAGGCGCAGAGGAGCGTGGATGAGGGACGCGGCGGGGCCTGGACCGAAGGCAGCAAGACCAAAGCGCGCTCAGCGCCAGGACACAGCCAGGAAGCCGCTGGAGACCGCCATGGGGGGCCAGGACCACGGGGGCACGCGACAAGGACGGGGTGGGCCCACCAGTCCCTGCCCCCAAACGCTGTGCTCAGCGCACTGCCAGGCACCCGCGCGGGTTCAGCCCTCCTGCCCAAGGGGACGGAGGGACTGCAAGCGAGGGGGCCGGGTGACCAACGGCCAGCGAGCCGGGACAGGAACCTGCACACCAGGCACCTCGCCGAAGCCAGCGGGTCAACCTCCCCGGCGGCCGAGAACGGCCACTGGCCGGGACCCTGCAACAGCGCCCCCCACAGCGGCGGGAGGGTGACACAGACCCCCAGGAGAGCCACACTGAGCACCCGCGCCCACAGAAAGCCAACGCGAGGCAGTCTGCGGCCACCAGGAGACGGTGTGTTACTCCCTAGTAAGGAACAGCCAGTTCAGGCAGAGCTCCGTGAAATCCACTACCCGGAAATTTACATTTCAGAAGAAACAGGCCTGCCGAAGCATCCCTCTTTTCAAAACACTTTTAAATAAACACCAAGGCCAAGTGACCAAGTGAAGTCCCTCAGTCATGTCTGACTCTTTGCGACCCCATGGACTGTAGCCTACCACGCTCCTCCATCCATGGGATTTTCCAGTCAAGAGTACTGGAGTGGATTGCCATTTCCTGCTCCAGAGGACCTTCCCAACCCAGGGATCAAACCCAGGTCTCCTGCCTTGTAGGCAGATGCTTTACTGTCTGAGCCACAAGGGAAGTCCTTAAATAAACGCACCATATCACTAAAATTCACCGAGGCTGGGCTTCCACAGGAGGTGTTCTCGTCTCAGCACTGCTGGGGTTAAAGACACGTGTGCCTACCTGGAACATGCAGCGCTGGCCCATGATACCGAGGATGATCTTTCAGGTGGGTCTCTCCTCTGGAAACAGACGCTGAAAACGCAGATGCTGCTTCAAGGTGAGCGCTAAGCTCTTCAAAATGTAAAGAGACTCTATATATAGATACACACACACACTTTTTTCCAAGGTGTCACATTCACGTGGAGCCACTTTTCAGAGTCAGGCTCCCTGGAAAGCAATTCTTGTCCCAAGGACTCCGCAGCCCGGATCAACAGACTCTTTAAGAGAAGCTCCCGCTGCTCTCAAGGCAGGTGCCACACCGAGTTCCGAGTCCTTGTTAAGAGACAGAAACGACAGGGCCCTTTCTTCTCTTCTGGTAAGGCGGACTGGAAAACCAGAGAAGGCTACACACACTATTCTTCACTACTTCGAACATCTGACGTCAGCTTTAGATTATGTCAGGCATTTACCTGATAAAACGGCACCCACTAACTATTCAGAAGAGCCACAGGGCGAGCTGGCTGAAGAGGACCAAACCACCTGCTCTGTCTGCAGTCAGCACCCCCAACCCGCCCCCGATCGTAACCTGTGCTGCAGGCGCCTCTGAGGAGACGCGCCCCTGGAGGCTGAGGCATGCCCTCTGCATTTCAGCCCTGGCCCCACTCCTCCCTTAGCGTGTCTTTAGGTAAACACGGAGAAGACCACGGCCCCCCACTCCAGCGCTCTCGCCTGGAAAATCCCACGGGCGGAGGAGCCTGGCGGGCTGCGGTCCATGGGGTCGCTAAGAGTCAGGCACAACTGGGCGACTTCCTTTTCACTTTTCACTTTCCTGCATTGGAGAAGGAAATGGCAACGCACTCCAGTGTTCTTACCTGGAGAATCCCAGGGACGAGGGAGCCTGGTGGGCTGCCGTCTATGGGGTCACACAGAGTTGAACACGACTAAACCGACCGAGCAGCAGGAGCAGCAGTACCATCGAAGGCACTCCTCGTGGCTGACGGAGACACCCTCCTCCCCACCCACCAGGGCTGTGCAAGTCAGGGGAAAGGACTACGGCCGAGCCAAGCGCTTCAACACCACCCTTCACCGTGCACGGGGCGCGTCCGCTCCCCACCCGGCTCTGCCCCACCCAGACGGCCACTCCCGGGTCCCAGTGCCACAGCCCCTCACCTGCCCCATGCCCCCCCCCANCCGACCGAGCAGCAGGAGCAGCAGTACCATCGAAGGCACTCCTCGTGGCTGACGGAGACACCCTCCTCCCCACCCACCAGGGCTGTGCAAGTCAGGGGAAAGGACTACGGCCGAGCCAAGCGCTTCAACACCACCCTTCACCGTGCACGGGGCGCGTCCGCTCCCCACCCGGCTCTGCCCCACCCAGACGGCCACTCCCGGGTCCCAGTGCCACAGCCCCTCACCTGCCCCATGCCCCCCCCCAGTGCCCTCCAGGGGCTCTCCCAGATCCCCCTGCGGGCACTCTCCCAGACGGCTCCGCAGCACCCTCTAACCCGGCAACTGGCCTCTTCTAACGCTTCTGGGACTGGCATCTGTCTCGTTTCTACGAGTCGGAAACCTCCAGCGCTTTTCATCTGATCGCCCCCGCAGCTGCCAGCCGCGCTCTGTGGTAGTAGACAGTAAAACTGCAAGGAATGAACCCTGAACGCGCGGCTCACCATTCAGGAAGGCTATCCACGTCCATCACTGGCCCAGAAGCAAGACTTACACGGTACAAAGAGCAACCCCGTGTGCAAAGGTGGACCTGGAGAAACATCACACGCTGCTGAGCGGTACCTCAAGGCTCATCCGGAGCCGTGACTCACCCCTGCCCTCAAGGCGGGTGCGGGGGAGGGGCGGGGCAGCACTGCCCGGCGACCCCAGGCCTACAGCCAGCTCTTGGGCGGAAGCTGCGGGCCAAACCCCAGGACCGTCTAAACGCTCGCTCAGAACACGCCACACGGGCCGATTCCGAGCACACACGCGAGGGAGCCCAGTGTTCCAAGGACACGCATGTCAGGCCAAGGCGGAGCCCTCCCATGGCCACCTCACACCCCGGGGGGGGGGCGCTCTGAGGCAGCGGCCCCCCCAGGAGTGAGCCAGAGGGTAACTGCAGAGGCCCCCACGGGCCAGAACGGAGGGCCGCCTACTCCCCGGCCGAAGCCGCTCTGCTCTTCCATCCCCGGTGGGTTCAAGAAGCATTCACAAGAGGCACTCCCAAAATCTGACGCGTTTTGTTTCGAAAGCAACCTCTCCACCCGCGGAAGGACAGCCCATGCTAGTACTGGACGGGGGTGCAACGGCAGTACCCCAGGGGCAAAACGAAGGGAAGTCCGCGAAGACGTGGCCTATCTGGCACCCTGGCACACGGCTGGCGGGCGCGGGAGCGGTGGGACTGTGGGAACCGAGCGGGTCCAGCACAGCGCCGCACGCACGGGGGCACGGCTGGACCGGGCCCCCCACGCTCCAGGCCTAACCCCGCCGCCTCAGAATGTCAAAGCGTGCCTGCAGCTGGACACGGAGCCCTGCGGGGGAGGGCACTGAGACGAGGTCCTGCAGGCCCAATGGACCTAACTGGGGTCCTGAGAAGAGGGGGTGAGGACGCAGACCCCTACAGAGGAGAGGCAGGGTGAGCGAACAGGGAGAAGACGCTCCCACGAGCCAAGGCAGGGGCCTCTGCCAACACCTCATGCTCGGCCTTCCAGGCTCCAAAGCTAAGAGACAACAAACGGCACAGTGGCCTAACAACCCAGACACACAGGCGGAGCCAGCCGCGCCGGCCTCGGTGCTGACATGCGGAACGCGCACGCACGCCCACCGGCAAACGCATGTCCACCGGCAGACAGACCCGGGGCTGTGCACACGGAGACGCGCACGCACGCCCACCGGCAGACAGACCCAGGGCCATTCACACGGAGGCGCGCACACACGTCCACCGGCAGACAGACCCGGGGCTGTGCACACGGAGACGCGCACGCACGCCCACCGGCAGACACACGTCCCCCGGCAGACAGACCCAGGGCCGTTCACACGGAGACGCGCACACACGTCCACCGGCAGACAGACCCGGGGCTGTGCACACGGAGGTTTCCCTGGCCACTCCTCTCGCCATGTGGGGCCTCAGGCCCCTGGCCAGGGATGGAGCCTGGGCCGCCTGCAGCGGCAGTGTGGGGTCTTAACCACTGGAGCGCCAGGGGGCTCCCAGGACAGCGCTGCTTCTAACAGCCACGCACTACAAGCTACCCAGACGCCCGTCAGGAGGGCGGTAAACACACCACGGTGCACCCCGGGAAGAAGCACCAGCGAGCAAAGGAAACGGACTCGGACCGCACCCAGCAGAAAGCCCGCCGGCAACACCGGCTCAGACAGACAGAGACACAAGGGCACCCGGTGCGGTACTGACACGGACCCGGCCAGAGCCGGACCGCAGCGCCCAGACAGGAAGAAAGAGCCAGCAGGCACAGCGGCGACGCCCGTAAGCAGGCGCAGCGGCCTCCTGAGCCCGCGGGAGCGCTCCCAGCTTCTCTCTCACTTCCACGCGCTTCATACGTCCCGCTGCAAGTCCAGAGTTCAGTAACATACAGAAATGACAGCTGGAACAGCTTACTGGCCCACTGGCACCACAGCAAGCCAACCCCACCACCCACTGGACGCACCAGGCCCTTCTCTCGCTGCNACAGCGGCGACGCCCGTAAGCAGGCGCAGCGGCCTCCTGAGCCCGCGGGAGCGCTCCCAGCTTCTCTCTCACTTCCACGCGCTTCATACGTCCCGCTGCAAGTCCAGAGTTCAGTAACATACAGAAATGACAGCTGGAACAGCTTACTGGCCCACTGGCACCACAGCAAGCCAACCCCACCACCCACTGGACGCACCAGGCCCTTCTCTCGCTGCCATCACACAGGGCGCACAGCTGGCCTCCTGACCCCCAGCTCCCCTCCCCCCCATCAGAGGGGCCAACCAACACCCACGGTACTTTCTCACACTATCTCTTTAAAACTCAATCTCATTAAAGGAAAGCATTAAAATATGCATTCATGAAAATAAAATTACCAATTAACACTCTGGTCTTCCTCTGAATAGTGAATTATATTTTTCTTCTTTTTTACTTCTGTATTTTCCTAGCTTTCTTTTTTTTTTTTAAAAAAAAGAAGTGACTACTTTAATAATCAGCAAAAGAAAAATGTCACTTTAAATAAAAAGTAGGGCTTCCCTGGTGGCTCAGACGGTACAAGAATCTGCCTGCAATGTAGGAGACCCAGGTTTGATCCCTGGGTCCTGAAGATCCCCTGGAAAAGGGCATGGCAACCCACTCCAGTATTCTTGCCTGAAAATCCCATGGACAGAGGAGGCTGGCAGACTACAGTCCACAGAGTTGCCAAGAGTCAGACACAACTGAGCAACAAGCACTTTTCAGTGGAGGAAGGATAATGTTTTTATAAAGAGTCGAAAACTGAGGGCTTCAGAGCAATTGTGAATAATCCAAAAGCCAGGCTGAGGCGTCAGAGCCTCAGTGTGTTCTGAGAGCCCGCAGGACAGCTGTGAGCACCGGCCGAAAGCCTATAGAACCGTAAGCGCTCCCCAAATACTAACGAAATAACACTGCAGGACGAGCGTCGCGTAGCACAGTTTCTACAGAAACGCTCCTCAGCGAGCATCCACAGCAGGGCACAGGCCAGGGGATCTCAGATCCACAGCAGGGCACAGGCCAGGGATCTCAGATCCACAGCAGGGCACAGGCCAGGGGATCTCAGATCCACAGCAGGGCACAGGCCGGGGATCTCAGATCCACAGCAGGGCACAGGCCAGGGGTCTCAGCAAGTGTCCTGACCTGCGGGCTGTCCGGGCAGCCCGGGGTTACTCCTGGGGCCCCCGGACCGGTAAGTGCCCAGAGAACCGTCAGCGGCCGGACTGAGAGCCACACGTAAAGGGCACCGGTTTTCCCAAAGTTCTGTGCTGTTATGATCAGGTTTTTAAAAGGTTAATTCATAGCAGCTTTGTTGTGTACTCGCAAGCAACTCAAATGGAAATCAATGTAAAAAAATTAAAATTGCACACGAGAATGGGAAACCACCAGTGTCCACAGGGTAAGGTTCCCAAAGCTCCCTAGCAGAGCTGGGTCGGGCCAGGAAGGCCAGGAGCAAACAGCGAGGCTCACACCTGACAGGGGGGGGGACCAGGGAAGGCGGCCGCGGACCCTGGCGGCAGGCCCACACGCGAGCCTCGCCAGCCCCCAGCCCCTCACAGGCCTCCTCGGAGCTGCTCTGCCGGACGGACGGCGAGCAGTCCAGCGCAGCCAGGAAACGGACAGGGGACTCAGACTGCTCTCAGCAGTGATGACATCACCCAACGAGAGCAGCCGGGCGAGGCCTGCGAGCCCCTGCACTAAGTGCTGCATCTCCAGGCAGAACTCGGCCAGGACTGCGTGTCACCCCTGGAACCAACTGCCGGGCTCGCTTCCTCCCCCGCAGAGGCATTCTGCAAGAAGCTATTCTTAAATTTGTTTTTGAAATCGCAGCCTGGAGTACCGAGATTGAAACTAGTGGGAGGCGGCGCTGAAGAGCCTGCTCTGATTTCCCCACTGCACGGCTCTCACCTTTGACTCTGACTGACCACGGTCACCATTCAGAAGCTTTAAAACATGAACGCAAACTATTTTTGTATTTAATGCTGTTCATGGGAAGGAAAAACTGGAAAACAGAGGGAAGAGGCGAGAGCCGATTACTGAAAACATCGACACATTGCAGCAAAGTGCAGACAGCAGCACGGAGCTCCAAGGGGGCATCCCCGGACGCGCCTCTGACCACACGCAGGAGCAGGTGCTGGATGCAACGGCGACCCTACAGGAGAGCCACGAGGCCACAGAGAGCCAGGAGCTGCAAAGTGGGGTGGGGAGCAGGGAGCTGATTTCCAGATGTCATCAGCGCTGGGGGAACCCCCACCTGGGCCTGGCCCAGGACTCCCCCTGAATGCCCCAGGAACACCCTGCCTGCACAGCTCCCAGTCCAGGAACTGGTCCAGTTCTCCTCAGTCTCACGTGAACTACTAGGCGGAGAACCAGACAACTCCAGACAGGAGTCATGACAAGTATTTAGGTCCAATTTTGGAGAAACAGTTCATAAAAGGATAGTCCCGCGTGTGGGATCTGGGTTTGCTACACCCTCGCATAGAAACACCAACGCCAAATCAAAGGGCAAGTATATACTTCGTGCAGGTCCCTTTGGAAATTTATTAACAGCTAATCAAATAACCAAACGTTCCCCCCCCCTTTTTTTTGCTTTCTTTGGTGGTAGAGTAAGGAACTGGATTCAAAGCCACACTTTACTATAAAGCAATAGTCTCTGATTATGGGGTTTGTGGCGGGGGGTGGCTTAGACTTGTTTGGCACCAACAAATATTTTTGCCTCAGGAGATTGCTTACAATTACCTGGAAAAACAGACCGATAAAGCTATTTTTAGAGTGTCCACTACNGGGATCTGGGTTTGCTACACCCTCGCATAGAAACACCAACGCCAAATCAAAGGGCAAGTATATACTTCGTGCAGGTCCCTTTGGAAATTTATTAACAGCTAATCAAATAACCAAACGTTCCCCCCCCCTTTTTTTTGCTTTCTTTGGTGGTAGAGTAAGGAACTGGATTCAAAGCCACACTTTACTATAAAGCAATAGTCTCTGATTATGGGGTTTGTGGCGGGGGGTGGCTTAGACTTGTTTGGCACCAACAAATATTTTTGCCTCAGGAGATTGCTTACAATTACCTGGAAAAACAGACCGATAAAGCTATTTTTAGAGTGTCCACTACATTCCGCTCCCCCCTCTGCTTGTTTACCCATGCAATCCTACAGCAAAAGTAAGACTCCCCTGTGAACCAAGCGGAGACAGAGGGCTGGTGGAGATGGGGTGGCGGGAGTTACCTAGGCTGGCCCTGGCACATTAAGCCTGTGCTGTCGGCCGAAGCAGCCGCCTCGAGAGCCTCCAGCAGCTAAGACCTGTCCTGGAAGGTTCTGGTGACACAAACTCCATGTGGAGTGAACAACAAACGCCCCAGAGCAAAAGAACAAGTTTAGAGCCGAAAGTTACTCTTCAAAAAACATGATCAGGTAGAAACTGTGATATTATCTTCTACACACCCTCTTCAAAAGCAAACCAAACCAAGTGCTGCTGCGAAAATTAACAAAACCTTCAAGTTAGGACAGAACCCCATGCTGTCCAGATTACCACAGGTGCCCTTGCTGAGATGAAAAATAACTCTCCCTTATGAAAAATCTCAGCATCTACAGAACCACCGCGCCATGCCACAAGAGAATTCCCGGCCATGATCACTCACCAGTTTTAAAGTCCTTGAGGACAGGAACCAGACCTCTCTCCCTGAGTCAATACTCAGCCATGCCTGATACTCGGCGGATACTGAAAACATCTGATGAATGGATGAAAAGCCACTCATCACCATTACTCTGCTCCAAACACAAACAATAGTTATGGCTACCATGCAGATTACTCATTTCAATGGATCAGACCAGGTAACACCAACAACA
>SJYS01012155.1:142724-153750 GCA_006410695.1 Philantomba maxwellii
CTCCCTGTTCCCTCTTTCCCAGCCCAGAGACCACTGATCTACTTTGTCTGCAAGCACTGTCTGTTCTGAATATGGCACACAGATGCACACGTAAAGTATCAGGATGCTTCACATCTGCATGCATAGGAACTGCGTACATTTTGTGGCCTTTTGTCTTGGCTTCTTGGCAATAATGCTTTCAAGGTTCATCCGTGTTACGGTATGTCATTTCTTTTTATGACGGAGAAAAGCCCCACTATATGGATGGACACGTTTTGTTCATTCAGTCGTTAGTCCTGGACATCTGTTATACCTTCCGACTATCAGGAATCATGCTGCTATTAATAATATTCGTGTACACATGTTTGTGAACATGTGTTTTCAACTCTCTTGGGTGTACACCTGGCTGGTCATGTGGTAACGCTGTGTTAAGTTTTTGAGGAACTGCCAAGCTCTTTTCCGAGGCTGCGGCGTCATTTCACATGCTCACCGGCAGTGAACGAGAGCGCTGGTTGCTTGATATCCTGGACAACGCTTGTTACTGCCCACTTTTCTTTTCCTTTACTCGTCCCAGTGGGTGTGAAATGGCTTCTCGCTGTGATTTTGGTTTGCGTTTTCCTGGTGATGAATGAAGTTGTGTATATTTTCACGTGCTTACTGAACTTCTATATACCTTCTTTGGAGAAATCTCCATTCAAATCCTATGCCCATTTTTCAACTGGGTTGTCTTATTATTGAGTTGTAACTGTTCTTTATACATTCTGGGTATTATATCCTTTGCATATATATGATTTGCAAATATTTTCTTCCATTCTGTGGATTTTTTGTAACTTTCTTGACAGTGTTCTTTGACACATGAAACCTTTAAAATTTGATGAAGTCCCAATAATTTTATCTTTGGGTGCTTGTGGTTTAGACGTCATCCCTAAGAAGCCACTGTGTCCTCTACAGGCGAAAACGTTCCCATCTATTTTCTTCCTTTTTGCCCACACCAGTCAGCTCCCCGGATCCCAGCTCCCCACCCAGGGCCTGACCCTGAGGCCTTGGGAGTGAAAGCACAGAGCCCCAGCCACTGGGCCGCCAGGGAGTCTCATGTTTCCTTCTAAACCTTTTGCAGTGTCAGTGGCTACACTTGGGCCTTTGATCAATTTGAATTCACGTTTGTACACAGGATGGTTAGGGAGTCAACTTCATTCTCTTGCCATGGCCCCAGCACCATCTGTTGACAAGCGTGTTCTGATCCCAGTAAATGGCCCGGCACCCTTCTTGAAAAGTTGCCTGCAGGTGAATGGGTTTACTTCTGGACTCCGCAGCTTGTTCCATTAATCCACATGTCTGCCCTGATGCCAGCACCGCACTGCCTGGGTCACAGGTACTTCTCAAATTGGGGAGAATGAAGTCTTCCACTTTGTCCTTATGTTTCAAGGCTGTCTTGACTATGACGGGTCCCTTGCATTTCCATATTAGTATTAGGGTCAGCCTGTCAATGTCTGAAAATAAAGGCAGCTGGAATTTGATACAGATTGCATTGAATCTGTAGATCAGTTTGGATTTTCGTATGCTGAACCAGCTTTGCATCCTGAGATAAATCCCAGTTGGCCATGGTGTATAGTCCTCTTTATATGCTACTGGATTCAGTTTGTGAGAAATGGCAACCCACTCCAGTGTTCTCGCCTGGAGAATCCCGTGGACAGAGGAGCCTGGCTGGCTACTGTCCATGGGGCCACAAAGAGTCAGACATGACTTAGCAACTAAAGCACCACAGCAGAATATACAGCAATCACAGGAGATGGTGGTTTGCACTTTCTCGTGGTGTCTTTGGTTTCAGGGTCAGAGTAATTCTGCCTTCAGAGAATGAGCTGGGTAGTGTTCTCGTTTTGTTGTTGCTGAAAACTGAATATTTTAAACGACTGAATGTACAGCTTTAGAAATAAGATCTCGGGGCCCAGGGTCTGCTCCCGCTGACTGCTTGTTGCCATAGTTGCTTGTCGACTGACTGTGCTGGACTCATGCTGTAGTGTCTGCGTCCTTTGCCACATAAGCCACTACCGTCTCTAGCCAGGTCGGTTAGTGGTCGGCTCATGGGACAGCGTCTTCTTCAAAGGCCTGGAACAAATAACTCCCCCAGTCTCTGCCACGGGGCTCGGAGTGCGTGTTAGGACAGGCTTTTAGGCTCCAGGCAGGCAGATTATGGCTCCACCTTAGGCTTCCTTGACTTGTGTGTGCAAGGCTCTGAGGTCAGCCGGAGGTGAGCGCTTAGGGCCTTCTGAGCTCTGTCCTGAGCAAGCGCACATCCCTGGGCACACAGACCCACAGGCGAGCACAGCCACCCACATGCCCGAGTACGTCAGCGCCTCCAAAGCCCTTAGGGGCTCTGTTCTCTAACCTGCTCTCTCAAGCCTTTTCCTTCTTTTAGGTCTGGTGTTTGACCGGACTCTTATCTGCTGCCTCTGACAATCACACAGTTGAGACACTTGTCAGTAGTCGCACATTTACAAGGATTAATCTTCTTTATTGGTGGCTGTGCCAGGCCTGCGTCCTGGGGGCTTTCTCTAGGTGCGGCGGCTCCTCTCGCGGTGGAGCTCGGGCTGCAGGGCACACAAGCCTCGGAAGTTGTGGCCTCGGGGCTCCAGGGAAGGCTCGACAGTTGTGGCCCAGGCTTAGCTGCCCCGCGGCCTGTGGGACCCTCCTGGACTGGGGACTGAACCTGTGTCTCCTGCGCTCGCGGGCGGGTTCTCTACCCCTGAGCCAGGGGGAAGCCCTGTGATGGCTTGTCCCAAATGCCCTCTCTGGAGAGGAGCCTTCCCACACTGAGTGAGCTCCCAGTCAGCCTGGCCCGAGGGCTTCCAGGGAACCTGGGACAATCACCCGAGGGCCCCACTGGGGCGCGTGTCCTGGAGTGGGCTCCAGCTCCTCCTGTCCCTCTGGCAGCTGGCGGGCAGCGCCGGAAACGCAAGCTGTGGTTTCTGAGCTGACTGTGGACCTGGGGAACACGGACGAGTCCAGGGCGAAGGCAAATGTCAGCACGCCCTCTGTTCCACCTTATCCGTGAATAAAGGCTCTCCAGGCTGCGTCAACTATTTGGCTAATTTCCACACTTTTCAGAAAGGGGACACTTTTTGCCCATTTCCGGCGGGCTTTACGCAGGAGACAGTGTCTGAGCCTCACGCGGACACCTTCACTGCTCTCGCTCACGCCTGCTTGTGCTGTAGACTTGCAGCTAAACCTGAATGTTTCTCAACTTCGATTATTTCAAAACGTCATCTTCTCATGACTGGTTAGCATCCCATCCGATGACTACATCACTATTCACTTAAAACCCCCTCCCAGCTGGTCCACGTGAAGAGGAGCAGGGCTCCGGGGCAGAAGGAGCCAGCTGGTGTTGGCTCTCAGCGGCCACCCGTGTACGTCTCCCCAGTTCCCCGTTCAGTAGGGCTCCACTGGTAGCTTGAAATCAGCAATGGGGGAAGTGTGGACATCACAGAAACTGACAAAAATTACAAACTATTTCTCCCTCCTCCCGACTGACCGGCAGCTGGTTACGCGTTTAACCCCACACCAGTGCCTGCAGGTCCCGCAGCAGAGAGCCACAGCAGGACCTGGAGGCTTTCTCTCTTTTTTTTTTTTTGGCTGCCGTGGCATGTGGGATCTTAATTTTCTCACCAGGGATCGAACCTCTGCCCCCTGAAGTGGAAGCACAGAATCTCAGCCACTGGACCCCTATGGAAGCCCAAGACCACATTTTACTAATCTGTGTATGTCTAGGGCTCGACAGTCTTATTTTATAATCTTTCTTGATGTAGCATAACTTCCAAGCATAGTATCCATTGACACAGAATTGTCATTATTTTAGTGGGTGAAATTTTCCTTTGACTTAATGAATTTCTTTAATCTCTCCCATGTTGATTTATCATTAGATCATTTCTCATATTTCATGATGATGAACATTGTCATGTGATGAGCTTTCTGCACCTTGGTGACACTCCTTTAAAGCTGGGAACGGGACTTGCCTGGTGGTCCCACGGTTAGGAGTCCGCCTGCCAGGGCAGGGGCCTGCCAGGGGTGGTCTGGGAAGATCGTGCGAGCTGGGGAGCAGTCGGGCCTGCGTGCCACAGCTCCTGAGCCTGCTCTCTAGGGCCCGGGAGCTGTAACTACCAAAGCCGCTGCAAGGCAAAGCCTTCACACCGCAACGGGACAGTAGCCCCCGTTTGCTGCAGCTAGAGAAAGCCCACAAACAGCAACAAAGACTCAGCACAACCAAAAATAAGTAAAAAAAAGTTTAAAATTTCAAAAAGGCATTAAAAAAGACAGCCCTCCCCGAAAGAGGCTGGGAACAGGCTACCTTGTCACAGGG
Source organism: Philantomba maxwellii (assembly GCA_006410695.1). Classification (NCBI taxonomy): domain Eukaryota; kingdom Metazoa; phylum Chordata; class Mammalia; order Artiodactyla; family Bovidae; genus Philantomba; species Philantomba maxwellii. Next base: position 147,058 of record SJYS01012155.1, read on the forward strand.
AAGCCTGAGACACTGGAACACACACACGCCCTCCTAGACGGTCACCTTTTACAGAGTGGGTGTCTTTTCTGGGTCCCCTCCCTGCTGCAGGGACGCAGGAAGAGCAGCCAGCACCGCGGCCCAGCAGGCGCTGCCTGTCGGGTTTCCCTGCCGTCTCCAGGTGGAGTCGCGCCTGCAAGGCGGCAGTGCCCGTGGCGCTGGCCCAGGAGTAGTCAGGATGCTCCCGCAGCTGCTCTCAGAACCAGGACGCGGGCACGCGACGCAAGGCCCCTTCCCTCCCAGCGGCCCAGCTGCGCAGGGAACCCGGCTCCCAGCGCCCTGCTGCTCAGAGCCCCGGCCCCTGCCCTGCCCGCCCCCAGAGCCGGCAGTGACTCTGGGAGCATCTAACGCCCTGAGTTAAATCCCTGTAGAATTGCGGGAATGGCTTCTGTTTCCTTCACTGGACCCTGACTGATGCAGAGGCCTGCAGTCAGAGCTGGCGATTCAGCCCTATTCCACCTGAAAGGTGGCTCAAGTCCAGCCTCTGCCTGCATTCTGGAGAGCCTCCTGCTGGTACGCTGAAGCAGCAGCGTGGACACCCCCCGTCAAGCAGCTCCCTTGGCCTGGCCGGCCGCGGTGGTGCGCAGGCGCCTCTGAGGGGCTCCGGGCGAGCAGACACCGCCTGCGCTGCGCAAGTCCTGCTGCTGCGGGCTGCCTCTGTCCACCCAGAGGGCAAGGACCATACCGTCCCCACCCGACGCCATGCGACTCGGGCCCGATGAGGGTCTGCAGCATCGCGTGCAGTGAGTTGAAACGCCTTTCATCCGAGAGACTGGGGGCCTCCTTCTATTCCCTACAAACAAAGCCACCGGAGGTTCAATCAGAGCCTCTGGGGAATTGTTGGGGAGGACTGCTGGTGTGCGGAGCACAGAGGAGGGGCCCCCACGCTGCACTCGGGACCCCACTGGGGACCACAGTGGATTTTTTTCAATTTAATCATTATCTACTTATTTTAAGGTGGAGTAGGAAAATATGACATGTGAAACAAACTATTTCATGATCAATACTTCTTTAGAACATGTTAGAAAGGAAAACCAATTACGGAGAATTACTAGGGAAACAATAGCAGAAGTGGCATGAAGAGATGGCCAGAATCACGCAGGTGGCATGCGATTCCTAAGATCCGGAAGTCCCGCCGCGAGATGACATCTGGTCCTGTGACACCGACAGGAGTTGCTTGACGCTGCCCCCACGTTAGGATGGAGAGCGAGGCTCAGATGACCGAGGTGACCTGTTACTGTCACATGGCTGCCAGCGGTCGGTGACGCAGCTGGGATTCTTCCCTGGCTGCCGCGGTCTTCGCCCCCTCCCACCCCCACCGTATTTGTCACAGGCAGACCCTGAAACCCCCAGGGAGAGGGACTTTGGAGAAGTGAGAAACTCTTCCAGGCCACTTCCTCCTGGCGGCTGTCGCATCCCCCAGGTCCTGGTTCCCCTTGGAGGGGCTGGCGTGTTGCAGAGAGCACCCAGGGGAGGTGCCAGGTCTGGGGGCGGGATGTCCACGCTGGCCGCTTCCTCCAAGGCGCAGGCAGAAAGGAGGAGGGTGCCTTCAGGTTCAGCGGCAGAGAGGAGGCAGGGGCCTGGCCGAGCTTCCTGGCCTCCGCTCGGGGCTGCAGTCCATATCCCAGGAAAACAAGAGAGAAAGTGCAGCTGGGGTGGTGCGGGGGTTGGGAGGCTGCCTGAGCACAGGCTGAGTCCCTTCTCAAAAGCCAGGGACCCATGTGGCCCAGGACTCGGGCTCAGAGCTGTCCGAGCCAGCCTCCTGAGGAGCCAGTGCCATGGGTACGCCCCCCGCGCCGGGGGTTTCAGCTCTGACCCAGGGCGCCGGCTGGGCACCCGCAGGCCGGCCTCCGGGGGAGAGGATGTCTGCTGGGCCCGGCTGCAGCTCACTGCTCTCCAACCCAAGCAACTTCTGTTTCCTCTGTCTTAGATTCTCGTAACAGCTGGAGGAACGCTGCCTTCGCTTCGCCGAGGCCTCGGGCTTGAAGAGCTGTGTGCAGGGCCTCCTCCGGCCCTGGCATTGCAGTACCCGGGGCAGAGATGGAGGGGATGTGAGCGGCGACCAGGGACCCGGGGAGGGGGAGCAGGAGGGATGGTAGGTTCTGGGTGCGGGCCTGGGCCGAAACGTCTTCGTAAGTGCTTCCTTGCCATTCTCGNCGGGCTTGAAGAGCTGTGTGCAGGGCCACCTCCGGCCCTGGCATTGCAGTACCCGGGGCAGAGATGGAGGGGATGTGAGCGGCGACCAGGGACCCGGGGAGGGGGAGCAGGAGGGATGGTAGGTTCTGGGTGCGGGCCTGGGCCGAAACGTCTTCGTAAGTGCTTCCTTGCCATTCTCGCCTGGCTTAAAAGCCGACATGCTGGCCGAACGCCTGGGCAGCTGAGTCGGCAGAGCATCAGAGCTGTACTCTGAGGGTCCAGGGTTCAGGTCACTGTCCAGGCACCCAAAGTAAATAAACAAGTACACAAAACTGAAAAACCACCTACACGCCCACCAACAGAGGAATGGACACGGGAGACGTCATGTGCACACACGGCGGAGGAGGACCACTCAGTCATCAAAGAGAACGCAAGAGGGCCATCTACAGCAGCACGGAGGCGCCAGAGGTGGCCAAGTCAGTCGGAAAGAGAAAGACAAACACCACGTGCTACCACTTAGATGTGGAGTCTAAACCGTGACACAATGAACCTGTCTGTGAAGCGGAAACAGCTTCACAGGTGTGCAGCTGCCGAGGAGAGGGAGTGGGAGACGGGGTGAGCACGTGTATCAGCTTTTGTATACAGACTGGATAAACCCCAAGTCCTACTGGGTATGAGTATCCGGGGACAAACCATAATGGGAAAGAATATTAACAGTATATGTATGTATAACTCAATCACTTTGCTGAAGAGCAGAAATTCACACGCTGTAAATAGTGGCGTGAACGACTTAGCCCCACACTGACTCACTCACCGCCGGACAGTCACCTTATAGTGGAGAGGGCTGGCAGACTTCCGGCGTGACCAAGTGACCCCCCCTAACAGCAGCGATGCCGGGACACAGTGGCGCCAGGACCTCGTGACGAGGTGGCCCGAGGCAGACCCAGTATTATACACAGTGTTCCTGCCGAAAACGCAAAGGCCGTGTGTAACAAGGAGGAAACGTCAGGCAGACCCAGGAGGGACCGTCTAAAAAGCAACTGGCCAGTGCTCTTTACAAACATCAAGGTCAGAAAGACAAGGGCTAAGAAACTGCTCCCGATCAAGAGACTTAAAGGACATGAAAATGAAATGCAACGCGTGGTCCTCGAATGGATCTTGGAAGTGAAAGTCACTCAGTTGTGTCTGACTCTTTGCAACCCCGTGACCATAGTCCATGGAATTCTCCAGGCCAGAATACTGGAGTGTGTAGCTGTTTCCTTCTCCTGGGGATCTTCCCAACCCAGAGATCAAGCCCAGCTCTGCCACACTGCAGGGAGATTCTTTACCAGCCGAGACACAAGGGAAGCCCAAGAATACTGGAGTGGGCAGCCTCGCCCTTCTCCAGCAGGTCTCCTGACCCGGGAATGGAACCGGGGTCTCCCGCGCTGCAGGGCGATTCTTTACCAGCTGAGCCGCCAGGGTAGCCCTGTAGACCTTGGCCAGAAAGGACAGTATTGTGACGTGGGAGAACCTGGCCATGCGCTGCACATTAGGTCACAGGACTGTATCAATGTCCAGTTTCTCGATTTTGGTAACAGTCCTCTGGTTTAGTATCAGAACTCTGCAGTGGCCACAGGACTGGGAAAAGTCAGCTTTCATTCCAATCCCAAAGAAGGCCAGTGCCCAAGAATGCTCAAACTGCTGCACAATTGTGCTCATGTCACATGCTAGCAAGGTTATGCTCAAAATCCTTCAAGCTCGGCTTTAGCAGTATGTGGACTGAGAACTTCCAGATGTACAAGCTCAGAGGTACAGAGGAACCTGAGATCGAATTATCAACATTCGCTGGATCATGGAGAAAGCAAGGGAGACCAAGAAAAACATCTACTTCTGCTTCACTGAGTACGCTAAAGCCTTTGACTGTGTGGATCACAACAAACTGTGTGAAATTCTTAAAGAGACGGGAATACCAGACCACCTTCCCTGTCTCCTGAAAAACCTTTATGTAGGTCAAGAAGCAACAGTTAGAACCAGACATGGAAAAACTGACTGGTTCAAAATTGGGAAAGAGTACGATAAGGCTACATATTGTCACCCTGCTTATTTAACTTTTATGCAGAGTACATAATGCAAAATGCTGGGCTGGAAGACTCACAGGCTGGCATCAAGATTGCTGGGAGAAATGTCAACAACCTCAGGTATGCACATGACACCCCCCTAATGGCAGAATCAAAGAGGAGCTGCAGAGCCTCTTGATGAGGGGGAAAGAGGCGAGTGAGAAAGCTGGCTTGAAACTCAGCACGAAATAGACGGAGATCACGGCGTCCAGGGCCATCACTTCACGGCAAATAGACGGGGAAAAAGTGGAAGCAGTGACAGACTTCATTGTCTTGGGCTCCAAAATCACTGCAGATGGTGACTGCAGCCATGAAATTAAAAAGATGCTTGGCCCTTGGGAGGAAAGCTATGACAGCTATTAAAAAGCAGAGACATCACTTTGCGGCCGAAGATCTGTACAGTCAAGCTTATGGTTTTCCCAGTAGTCACGTACAGATGTGAGACTTGGACCATCCAAAAGGCTGAGTGCCGAAGAATTGATGCTTTCGAACTGTGGTGTTGGAGAAGACTCTTGAGAGTCCCGTGGACTGCCAGGAGATCAAACCAGTCCATCCTAAAGGAGATCAACTCTGAATATTCACTGGAAGAACTGAGGCTGAAGCTGAAGCTCCAATACTTTGGCTACCNTATCTCGTAGGGACTGTCCACCTGGATGTTCCTGGAGGGGACGGGGCGGGACAGCCTGACAAACCGCAACCCCGGCTGCAGCTGCCCCACAGCGGGGACCCCCAGGCCCAGGGCGCCAGTGCTACTCTCAGGGTTCCACCTGGCCCCCAGGCCGTGGGCCCGCTGCCCGAAAAGCCTGCCGGAGCACGTCTCACCCCCCGTGCCGAGGGCAGGTAGCCCACTGGTCTCCACCAGCTGGACTCGTGGAGACGCTGGGCTCTGTCCGCCCCATCCTGGTTCAGCAGAGGCCACTTCTGATGAGACCCCTCTCCCTTCCAGATTCCTCGCTTTCTGCTTAAATCGGCCCAAGACAGCTCCTCTGTCCACAACCATGGAACCTGATACACCATCTCAGACCTCCCCTTCTGAACCTGGTGTGGCCAGCCCAGACAGGAGAGCCTGTCTCCACTGTCCTCGCCTCTGCGAGGAGCGCAGCACAGGCCGCCCGACTGCCTCGATTCTGCATTCTTTCCTGCTGGCGGGCACCCGTCGGCCTCAGGCCGTCACCCAGGCCTGCAGTGAATGTCCCAGGTTAAACCGCCAGGAGCCCCTCCTCTGCGCCCGGGAACCCAGCGTCCCCAAGGCACCAGGAGGGCGGGGCCAGGAGGGGCGGGAACGGAGGGCATGCTTACTTGGCGCCTTCCGGCAGGATGATCTTCACAGTCAGAGAGTCTATGACCTGCTCATCAAACACGTGGTCCACCAGCCTCATCTTCAGCGCGTACTGGTCTCCTAAGGGTCGAGCAGACACAGCGGTGAGTGGCTCGTGTGCACCTTTCCAGCAATTTCTAGAACCCAGGCCCTGAGCACCACACGAGGAGACAACGGCCACCGCCAAGTGCCTGCTGCTAATGCTGGAGGAGCGCCCTGCGTCAGCCTGGGCTCCAGAGACACCTGTCAGCGTGCTGGAGACACGGAAGCCACCCGCGAGAAGGGGTTCNGTGTGCACCTTTCCAGCAATTTCTAGAACCCAGGCCCTGAGCACCACACGAGGAGACAACGGCCACCGCCAAGTGCCTGCTGCTAATGCTGGAGGAGCGCCCTGCGTCAGCCTGGGCTCCAGAGACACCTGTCAGCGTGCTGGAGACACGGAAGCCACCCGCGAGAAGGGGTTCCTGCTGCCAGCCTTCCTGAGAACGAGAACACGCTCTCCCCATCAGATCGTCACACACGACGTCGACGAGAAACCCCCACAGGGAAGAAAAAGACAGCCTGTGCCTTTTCCACGCTCTAATGACTGAAGACTGACCCAGGTTGTAGAGGTACTCGTAGCTTGGGAGGTTGTAGCCAACGATGTAATGCGTCTTCCAGCCACCGAAGAGCGGGAAGCGAGGCCGGATCTCCATCTCTACGGAGTCGTCCAGGATGAGCAGGTGGCTGGTGGACACGTTGCCGATCTCGTCGCGGTAGTACACGTCCTGGGCCGCAGCGGGGAGGATGGTCTGCAGAGAGCAAGCACACTTTTTTGGAGACCCCAGAAAAGGACCCAGAGAAGGACCACCGAGCCCAGGACAGATGTCCCGCCCCAAGCTCCTCACCACAGCACGCCGTAATGAGACCATCTCCATGTGAACCACCTCAGGAAAGCCTAACGTCCCCCACCGAAACAGGCTTCAGAGTTCCAGATACCTCATCTGCTTCTCAGTCAAAGTTGGCAAGTACTCAGATTCTCATAAATACCTTTGCAGATGCTAAAGACTTAGTACGAAGCTAAAAATAACCTGTAAGTTGTTTTGCACGAAGGGAAACTAA
>SJYS01012155.1:161848-172951 GCA_006410695.1 Philantomba maxwellii
TTCTGGGGTCTCCAAAAAAGTGTGCTTGCTCTCTGCAGACCATCCTCCCCGCTGCGGCCCAGGACGTGTACTACCGCGACGAGATCGGCAACGTGTCCACCAGCCACCTGCTCATCCTGGACGACTCCGTAGAGATGGAGATCCGGCCTCGCTTCCCGCTCTTCGGTGGCTGGAAGACGCATTACATCGTTGGCTACAACCTCCCAAGCTACGAGTACCTCTACAACCTGGGTCAGTCTTCAGTCATTAGAGCGTGGAAAAGGCACAGGCTGTCTTTTTCTTCCCTGTGGGGGTTTCTCGTCGACATTGTGTGTGACGATCTGATGGGGAGAGCGAGTTTTCGTTCTCAGGAAGGCTGGCAGCAGGAACCCCTTCTCACGGGTGGCTTCCGTGTCTCCAGCACGCTGACAGGTGTCTCTGGAGCCCAGTCTGACGCAGGGCGCTCCTCCAGCATTAGCAGGAGGCACTTGGCGGTGGCCGTTGTCTCCTCGTGTGGTGCTCAGGGCCTGGGTTCTAGAACTTGCTGGAAAGGCGCACATGAGCCACTCACCGCTGTGTCTGCTCGACCCTTAGGAGACCAGTACGCGCTGAAGATGAGGCTGGTGGACCACGTGTTTGATGAGCAGGTCATAGACTCTCTAACTGTGAAGATCATCCTGCCGGAAGGCGCCAAGTAAGCATGCCCTCCGTTCCCGCCCCTCCTGGCCCCGCCCTCCTGGTGCCTTGGGGACGCTGGGTTCCCGGGCGCAGAGGAGGGGCTCCTGGCGGTTTAACCTGGGACATTCACTGCAGGCCTGGGTGACGGCCTGAGGCCGACGGGTGCCCGCCAGCAGGAAAGAACGCAGAGTCGAGGCAGGCGGGCGGCCTGTGCTACGCTCCTCGCAGAGGGAGGGACAGTGGAGACAATCTCTCCTGTCNTGGCGCAGAGGAGGGGCTCCTGGCGGTTTAACCTGGGACATTCACTGCAGGCCTGGGTGATGGCCTGAGGCCGACGGGTGCCCGCCAGCAGGAAAGAACGCAGAGTCGAGGCAGGCGGGCGGCCTGTGCTACGCTCCTCGCAGAGGGAGGGACAGTGGAGACAATCTCTCCTGTCTGGGCTGGCCACACCAGGTTCAAAAGGGCGAGGTCTGAGATGGCGTATCAGATTCCATGGTTGTGGACAGAGGAGCTGTCTTTGGCCGATTTAAGGAGAAAGCGAGGAATCTGGAAGGGAAAGGGATCTCATCAGAAGTGGCCTCTGCTGAACCAGGATGGGGCGGACAGAGCCCAGCCTCTCCACGAGTCCAGCCGGTGGAGACCAGTGGGCCACCTGCCCTCGGCACAGGGGGCGAGACGTGCTCAGGCAGGCTTTTCGGGCAGCGGGCCCACGGCCTGGGGGCCAGGTGGAACCCTGAGAGGAGCACTGGCGCCCTGGGCCTGGGGGTCCCCGCTGTGGGGCAGCTGCAGCCGGGGGTGTGGTTTGTCAGGCTGTCCCGCCCCGTCCCCTCCAGGAACATCCAGGTGGACAGTCCCTACGAGATCAGCCGCGGCCCTGACGAGCTGCACTACACCTATCTGGACACGTTCGGCCGCCCGGTCATCGTGGCCCACAAGGAGAACCTGGTGGAGCAGCACATCCAGGACATCGTGGTAGGCGCGCGCGTCGGGCCCCGAGAGCAGGGCACGCGNCCGTCCCCTCCAGGAACATCCAGGTGGACAGTCCCTACGAGATCAGCCGCGGCCCTGACGAGCTGCACTACACCTATCTGGACACGTTCGGCCGCCCGGTCATCGTGGCCCACAAGGAGAACCTGGTGGAGCAGCACATCCAGGACATCGTGGTAGGCGCGCGCGTCGGGCCCCGAGAGCAGGGCACGCGTGCAGGCTGGCCCCGAGAGCGGCTGCGGGCAGGGCATGCGCGCACGCTGGGCCCCGAGGGTGGTCACACGCGCAAGCTGGCCCCGAGAGCAGCTGCGGGCACACACGCATGCCAGGGGGGCCCCGCCCCCACCCCGAGAGCGGCCGCGGGCAGGGCATGCGCGCACGCTGGCCCCGAGAGCGAGCACACGCGCAGGCTGGCCCCCGAGAGCGGCCGCGGGCGGGGCGCGGGCGGGCGCGCGCGGCCTGGGGAGGCCCTGCCCCCGGGCTCTGTGTCCGCCGTGCCAGCAGTGCCCCCTCCGCAGGTGCACTACACCTTCAACAAGGTGCTGATGCTGCAGGAGCCGCTGCTGGTGGTGGCCGCCTTCTACATCCTCTTCTTCACCGTCATCGTCTACGTCAGGCTGGACTTCTCCATAACGAAGGTACCCGGCCGCCTGCGTGGCGTGCTTGCCCTGCGTCCGTGTGGACGACACGCTGTCGCCTGGGACCCCCTGCCTGGGGCCCCGGCCAGCCTTAACCNACATCCTCTTCTTCACCGTCATCGTCTACGTCAGGCTGGACTTCTCCATAACGAAGGTACCCGGCCGCCTGCGTGGCGTGCTTGCCCTGCGTCCGTGTGGACGACACGCTGTCGCCTGGGGCCCCCCGCCTGGGGCCCCGGCCAGCCTTAACCTTGGAGCCCTCCTCCTGCTGCTGTCCTCACGGGCACGTGATGCTGCGGGGCGGGCTGCCGCCGGCGCCGAGTCCTGTGGAGTGGGCGGCGGCAGAGCGCCTCTGGAGCGAGGCGCTCACCGGGCAGGAGGTGGGGGCGACTGGCCGGACGGAGCGGTGTGCAGACAGCGGGGCCGGGGTTTTGAACGAGGACCTTGGTCCCCCAGGCTGCCCGGGGTGGGGGTGCGCCGGGCAGCGGCCAGGTAGCCCTGTCACGTGGGAGGGCTGAGTCCAGGTTTCATGATGACATATGCCCACTTATTAAGGTAGAAAAACTGCTTACTCTTTCATTAATTTAAAAAATGCTGAGTTTTATAATAATTCTACATGTAGACATTTTGTAGGAACAGTAAAAATAAGCCGTGTGCCCCCGTCACCTGGACGGAGCAGTTACCACTTGGCCCCCGACTGTCTGTAATTTTCTCCCTGGACCATCTGAGGGGGAGCCGCCGCTCTTCCGTGTGTGCTCAGGCGTGTCTGCAGCCTGCGGGCGCTGCCTCGAGTGGCTGGAGCACACGGATCGACCTCGGGAGCGTGGTGGCGCGTGATGACGACCAGGGCAAGCCCTGCGCCGCCTGCCCCGCGGGCGGCTTGTAGCGCGCGTGGTTTCCATGCTTCGGGCTCTGTTGAGGAAGCTGCGCTGCATTTAGTTGTCACACCTCTTTAGGCTCCTTTAATCTGGAACATTTGTAATTAGGTTTCTTACGGTTCTCCCTGAGCATTCCTATTATGCGTTTTTGGTGACAGCATGATAAAGTGGTGCCGTGTCTGTGGTGCGTGATGTTAGGAGGCACCTGGTGTCAGCTGGTCCAGGGTTGGTGGTGGTGACTTCTTGGATGACTTGGTGCCTCTCTGGTTTCTTCACCAAAAAGCTACTGTTCTCTTTGCAATTAATGCGGTCTGTTTGAGGCTATGTAAATACTGCATACGTTCACCCACGAGTTAGCAGTATTCATTTTTGGTTCTCGTCTGAGTCTGTTACCAGCTGTGGGGGCCTTTCCCCGTAGCAGTCGGCTGCCGCTGTGAGGAAGCGCTTCCCGCCTTGCTGGCTGTTTGGATTCAGTGTTGGTCGGCTGGATCCCTGTCCACTGCCCCCTGCACTTGGCCCTGAGAGGTTCNGCTTGTAGCGCGCGTGGTTTCCATGCTTCGGGCTCTGTTGAGGAAGCTGCGCTGCATTTAGTTGTCACACCTCTTTAGGCTCCTTTAATCTGGAACATTTGTAATTAGGTTTCTTACGGTTCTCCCTGAGCATTCCTATTATGCGTTTTTGGTGACAGCATGATAAAGTGGTGCCGTGTCTGTGGTGCGTGATGTTAGGAGGCACCTGGTGTCAGCTGGTCCAGGGTTGGTGGTGGTGACTTCTTGGATGACTTGGTGCCTCTCTGGTTTCTTCACCAAAAAGCTACTGTTCTCTTTGCAATTAATGCGGTCTGTTTGAGGCTATGTAAATACTGCATACGTTCACCCACGAGTTAGCAGTATTCATTTTTGGTTCTCGTCTGAGTCTGTTACCAGCTGTGGGGGCCTTTCCCCGTAGCAGTCGGCTGCCGCTGTGAGGAAGCGCTTCCCGCCTTGCTGGCTGTTTGGATTCAGTGTTGGTCGGCTGGATCCCTGTCCACTGCCCCCTGCACTTGGCCCTGAGAGGTTCTGGGGAGTGTGCGGGGCCACGTCTAAAGGGCTGTGGTGGCCCCGGAGCTCGGGCTTCGTCCTTGGGCCCTGGAAACACGTGGAGGTGCTGAGCGGGAGGGAGACGCAGTAAAGGTCCCAGAACCCCCTGGCCGAGCCGGGCTCTCCCCTCCCTCAGCACCTTCCTGCCCTTGCGGGGGCCCCCTGGCAGTAGCGCCCCTTTCTCCCTGTCTGCCTCTCCCGCCGGACCTGGCTGTGACCGTCAGCCTCGTCTTCCCGGCCCCTGCTGCCACTGCGGAGCCGTCCAGCGCCTGCGTCGGCGAGTGCTCCCCTGGCTTCCCGAGAAGATGCTTTTCTGGCTTCAGAGCTGGGGCGGGTGCTCCTCGGGAGGTGACGGTCAGACCGGGCTCAGGCCCAGATGTCACACACGGTGTCTCTCCCCAGGACCCGGCTGCGGAAGCCAGGATGAAGGTGGCCTGCATCACAGAGCAGGTCTTGACCCTGGTCAACAAGAGACTAGGTCTCTACCGTCACTTTGACGAGACAGTCAACAGGTACAAACAGTCCCGAGACGTGTCCACTCTCAACAGCGGCAGGAAGAGCCTGGAGACGGAGCACAAGGCCTTGACGAGCGAGGTCGCGCTGCTGCAGTCCAGGCTGAAGGCCGAGGGCTCTGACCTGTGCGACAAGGTGAGTGCCTGCCGCCGCCGAGCACCCGGCTCACTGCCACCTCGGTCCCCGTAGCTGACGGCGTGGGACACCCCGGCTCGCCGCCGGCTTGGGGGCGAGCACTCCCACCGTGTTCCCGTGCTGCATGTGTCCCCCGGGGGTGTGAGATCCGGGGTCTTGGGGCCGGCACAGCACTGTCCACGTGGCCGCTGTGGAGCGCTGCCCCTCCAGCTGCTTGGGCTGTGGGGAGGAGGACGGACTTTGAACGATGGCTTGGCATCCAGGCTCTGATTCATCCTTCGTGAGCCTGGCAAGTTACCTAACGTGGGTGCCTGTTTCCGCCTCTCTACACTGGGTGTTGGGGGAGCTGTTGGGTCCTGGCTGAGCTCGCAGCCGTCGAGCCTGTGGGGCCTGTGAGCGTGTGGGGATCCCAGGGGTGTGGCTGAGAGCCCCCGACCACGGTCCCTCCTGTCACCCCGAGCTGCTCTTCTCAGCGCGCCTGCCCTTCCTGACCCACGGGGTCGCGTCCTCAAGTGTGGACTGCCTGTCGGCTTCCCCCAGGCGGGATGCCTGTCTGTCTCGTCTGCTGCTTTCCAGAGTGTAGACTCGTGCCCGGCACCGTGGGTCACAGATACTCGCTAAGTGTCGGGCGAACATGGCTGTAAAGGCCGCAGCTTGGTCCCAGTCAGTGGCAACGGACGTGGCCGGCCCTGCTGTTGGTGCCTCGCCTGACGGTCCCTGGCCCGGTCTGGCAGCGGGAGGGAAGAGGACATGTTCCCCGAGTGCCTGCGTGTGCCCAGCACCGTGCGGGGGGCTCGTGTGTTGTCACACTTGATGCTCACACTCCACGGCTGGGGCCAGGGGTGGTGAAAGGCCTGGCTCCCCGGGGCCAGAGACTGAAGGGACAGGGCTTGTAGGGGTGAAGCTGCCTCTCCCCCCCGTGTCCCTGCCTTGGGAGGTGCTGCAGGGACACTCTCGACCCTGCCCTGCTCTTGCCTTGTCCAGGTGAGTGAAATGCAGAGACTGGACGCGCAGGTCAAGGAGCTGGTCCTGAAGGCGGCGGTGGAGGCCGAGCGGCTGGTGGCCGGCAAGCTCAAGAAAGACACGTACATCGAGAACGAGAAACTCATCTCGGGAAAGCGGCAGGAGCTGGTCAGCAAGATCGACCACTTCCTGGATGCCCTGTAGCCCTGCAGAGGGCAGGCTGGGGCGTGAACGGCAAGGCCAGCACAGACCGGCTTCTGGATTTTGCAAAATGTTTTCAAGGAAGACAGAAGTCAGGCCCTGCCTCCGGCAACGCAAGAAGCTTCTCATCCCTAAAATATCCCTTTAAAACAACAGCAAAACTTAAATGTCATGAAAACCAAAATAGCTTTGTGTTTTGAACAAAGAAGTTTTTGAGTTTTGTTTATTCTGATTCCTCGCGTATTTTTGGCACCTGTAAGCCCCTTGTTTTATGGCCTTCTGCTTCCTGACGTGTGGGTATTTTACAGGCGTGTGTGTTTTTTAAAATGCGTGTGACCAAGTGACAATAAAGTTGGGGCCGTGAACTTGGGTTCTGTTGCGCTGAAAATCCTCATAACTCATTTCTTAACTTTGGGGATAGAACTTTCATCAACTGCTTTTTATCCACTAAACAACGGATTTGCTCCTGGGAGCGAGTCTGTGGCGAGTCTGGGTTTCGTTTCACACCTGGGAACCCTGATGCCACAAAGGCGAAGCGGCCTGGGGAGGCCCCGCGCCGAGTGCGGGGCTGCGGGCGCGGGGCACGCGACCCTCCCGGCACTCCGGCGGCGGAGGGCGGAGTCCGCGTGCAGAGCCGGGCCGCGGCGGCCAGCCTCGGGCACACGCGGGCGGGCCCCGGGGGCGAGCGCGGAGAGCCGGGCCGGGGAGGGCAGCACACGGGCGCGCCGGCTCGGCGCCCGCCGTCTCCCCGCACCAGGCGCGGCCCCGGGAGCCCCTCGCGCGCCCGGGCGCCCGCCCCGCGCCGCCGCCGGGAGCGGGCTGCAGCGACCGCGCCCGCCCCGCTCGGAGCGCCCCCGGGCGCCGGCTCCTCCCGCCCGCGGAGCTGGGGTCAGCGCCTCGCGGCGGGGCAGGAAGAGGGAGAGCCGCGGGGCCGGGGCCGCGGGCTCGGGCCGGAGGGCGCCCTCTGCCGGGCCGGCGGGCCGCGCCCAGGCCGCCGAGCGCGCCGTCCGGGGCCGAGCGCGCAGGCGCAGAGGGCCCGCCGGGCAGGGGAGCCGCGCGTGCGCAAGGCCGCACCCGCCTGGAGGCGAGGGCGCCACCTAGCGGCGCGCGCCGGGAGCGGCCGCCCGGCCTGGACCAGAGGGGCGCGGGGCGGCGGGGGCAGGCCCGTCCATCACCCGGCGCGGCCCGGCTGGGGCCTGGGCCCGGCCGCCGCCCCGCGCCTCCTCAGCTGCCGGCCGCGCGCCGCCCGCGCCCCCTGGCCCTGGCCGCCCTCGTGCCCAGTGGGCCCGGCGCGCCTGCCCGGCCGGGGCGAGGGTGGACGGGGCCGGCCCGGGCGCCGCGGTGCCCCGTCGAGGACGCGTGCCCTGGGCGCGGGGAGGCCGCCCCGGGCTCGGGCGGCCCAGGCCCACCGTGCGCGCCGCTGCCCAGCCCGCGGCCCAGCCCGCCGCCCCCCTGGCCGGCCCCGAGCGGGCCCTCGGGCGCGGGGCCAGCGGGCAGAGGCCCGAGAGGCGCGCGCCCCGCCGCCCCGCCATCTGTCTTGGGGGCTGACACGAGAAACCCCAGGGGCCGGCTGCGCCCTCACGGTTTCACCACAAGGATCCTGGCCGGCGTCTGGCGCCGCTGATAGTGCCGCCCGCCGGAAGCGCTGCCCGCGGCCCGGGCAGGAAGGGCCCGCGCCGGCTGCTGCCCGGGCGCGGGGCCTGGACCGGGGCGCCCGCCGGCCAGCTGCCTGGGGGCCAGGGGCGGGCAGACGGGGCCTGCAGGCCGGGCCAGGCCGAGCCGGCGCTCAGGGCGGCCCTCCCTCCCGCGCTGGACCCCCCGACCCGGCCCTCCACCTTCGCAGCCTCCCTGCGGTCACTGGGCCCACGGTCGCTGCGACAGGCCAGAGCCAAGTGCAGGGAAACGTGTGGACAGAGGGCCCGGGTGGGCTGCGGGGACAGCCGACGGGTGGGCCGTGGTGCGGGGAGCGTCTCCCTGTCCGGAGGGTCTGCAGGTGCCGGACTCCAGCCCCCTTGCGGCCTTCCCTTCAGGAGGTGGAATCCAGGGAGATCATCTTCAGATGAGAAAGACAGGAGCCCCTTTCAATGCTGGAGGGGAAGGAGGAGGTCCCGGGCAGGGAAAGGCGGGCCCGCGCCATCAGGAGAGAAGGGCCAGTGGAGGGAAGAGTCTCGAACCGCAGGGCCTTGAGGGCCGAGGCGGGCTTCCCGGGAGATCTCTGAGTGCTGGGCTGTGCCTCCCCGCAGCTGCGTGCAGGAAGGCAGGGGAGACCCTGTCGATTCATTTCACAGTTGCCTTTACTGTGTGTCAGGCAGGGTTTTAGGCCCCGGGGATGCAGGAAACAGACAAGACCCTTTGTGACTTTCAGAAGGATGAGAAACTGGAAAATAAATCCTTGTAGGTAGTGCGGAGTGCTCTGAAGGAAATAGGTGATGTGCTCAGCGGAGCTGGCTGCAGGCTTGGGGAGGCTCCCAGGGCCGGCTGGAGGGCTGAGCCAGCCCTGCGGGTCCTGCTGCCTCCACCCCTGGTGTCTCTCCGCCGCCCTTCCCCCCAGAACCTCCTGCCCCCAAGTCTTCCCTCTGGGTGGCCCCCTGTCCTTGGGCAAGTCCCTTCCCTCTGGGCTTGAAATCTTCCTGCACAGGCCGACACCTGCGGGTCCTTCTAGCCCTGACGCTCGGGGGTGGATGTTGGAGCAGCCTCTGCTGGGGAGGGGGAGCGCAGGCCTTTGTCTCCCAGACCGTGGGCGCAGCTGGGTGGTTGGAAGAGGGACCGTCGGCCTGCTAGGGTTCCGTCTGGGTTCTGCAAGTCACCCGGGGCCTTCCCACCCGTTTCCTGACCCAGACGACAGGCCCAGTCACGCCCGTGCGCCGAGCAGGAGTCTGCACAGGTGGCTGTGGCTCGTGCGTGNAGGCAGCAGCCCCCGCGAGGGCCCTGGGGCCCAGGCGGCCGGAGCTCCGCCCCAGGAAGCCCTCCACCGGCGGGGGGCTGGGCACTGCCCTCGGTGCCCGCCCACCCACCACCAGGCGTGCTCCCCACCACACACACCCAGGCGCCTCCACCACTCCTGGGCCCCCTGCCCTGGAGCCGTCTGGAGCCTGGGCCCCGGCCGCCCGGACAGGTGTGTAGCTGTGCTCGTGGGGTCCGCAAGGCCTCCGCTTCCTGCAGCGAAGTCCTCACGGAGTCTCCCACCCCGACCCGGCCATGACCGCCCCCCCACGCCAACCTGCTGGGCACGGCACAAACCCGGCAGGCCTGCCTGTCTCCGGAGCGCTGGGCGCCGTCAGAAAAACAACCTAACCTCTCTGCGGTCCTTCGGCGTCCGCTGCCGCATGGACGGCCTCAGGCCCCATGAGGGGACAAACATTCGGCTTCAGGGACTGACTCAGAATTATGCAATCAGAAAAGTCTGCAGGAAAATCCAGATTTCAGCACGAGTTTTGATGTTACTTTGATTTGTGGGAATGTTTTTAAACAAAACACACGNGGGAAAGCCCCAGCCAGCCCTGCGCACACCCGGCTACCCCCCGCTCTCCCGGCGCCCCCTCTCCCCCCAAGTCTCCTACTGATGTTTTGGTTTCCCTCCAGCAGTACTTTTCCTCTCTTGGCACCAAGATATGTATGAATTTTCTGTTCTGTATCTGCAATAAACCGCATTTATCCAGACATAGTGGTAGACTTTTCCTTCTGTATTCCAAGGTCATTGGGTTTGACATCCACCGCCAGTGGCTCACCGCAGTCTCTTTCCCACACAGAGCTTGGCCTGAGCTTGAAGCCAGAGGCTACCAGGGAGTTCTGAGAGTTCCCAGACAGGAGGGACTGTGTCTTTTATGCACTGAAGACTATGCATGACATATACCAACTTTCTTCATCGATCAGATTTTCAATTCATAAAAGTTTCATTACCCTTGAAAAAAAGTTGTAGGTTTGATTTCCTTGCTTTTGAATCATTCCAGAAATGTCTGAAATTGTCCACTCATTACAGCTCATCATAATTCAATTAGTTGCTGATAGTCATATATTTTCAAAAGCAATTGTAAAAATTTGAGTGTTTTATAACACAAAATTGCATATGTACTTTAACACGTTTGCTATGATGAGGTGAAAGTGAAAGCATCAGTCTCCCCACGGACTGTAGCCCGCCAGGCTCCTCTGTCCATGGAATTCTCCAGGCAAGAATACTGGAGTGGTTTTCCATTTCCTTCTCCAGGTGATCTTCCTGAACCAGGAGTCGAACCCAGGTCTCCTGCATTGAAGGCAAATTCTTTACCATCTGAGCATGGAGCCTTCAAATATAAAGTTAGGAGAACTGTCAAAGACCCTGAATGGCCCTGTGACAGGTCACCCCTGACCCCTACCCCAGGTACAGCACAGAATCAAGGCAAACCCAGGAGGACTTGCGTAGAACACAGGTTCAGTGCGGGGTCTGGGAGGTTCAACCCAAACCAGGGACATGCAGGTAGACAAACGTGAGTATGCCTGAGTACCTTCTCTTTAAAGTGTGGTCCTCATCAGCATAGACAACTGACAATATTGGATTAAACAGAAAGAGAGGACACACCTCCTGGTGTTCCCAGAAACTCTTTGCTAAGAAAGCATACAGCTGCCAAGTGCTCACTGCCTAAAAAGACACAACATACAACTGCAGCTTTGACAGTGAACGTTCTAGCTCTGAAGTGAAAAGCTTACCTGCAATAGTCTGAGGCCGACAGAGAGAAACCTGGCAACTGCCCATGGCAGTCTGTGCTCCAAGGGGGTATAGCCTCACCTTTCAAAAGCAAACCCACTGTTGGGTAACCCCCCCCCCGCCTCCACCCCAGGCAGTGATACAGTGTAAACACCTTTAGACCAAGGACAGAAGAGATAGTTTTGACTTGTTTCAAACAGATTAAAAACTTCCCATGTTCCTTTAAGCTTAGCAATATATCACAGGGACTTCCCCCGTGATCCAGGGGTTAAGGCTCAGAGCGTCCAATGCAGGGGGGGCAGGTTTGATTTCTGGTTGGGGAACTAATATTATCCCACATGCCATGCACTGTAGCCTGAAAAAAAAAAAAA
>SJYS01012155.1:174315-186070 GCA_006410695.1 Philantomba maxwellii
CCACTCTCCTCTTTCACTTTCATCAAGAGGCTCTTTAGTTCTTCTTCACTTTCTTGAGGGAGATAATTCAAACACCAGCAGCCAAATGCCAAAGCTGCCCTAAACTGCCTCATGAAGCTGCAAGTACAGTGGTAAGACCCAGGCTTCAGAATCAGGCTGCCTGCGTGTGATCCATCCTAACTACTTGCAGTTTCCCATAAGTACCATATTTCCCCCAAGAACTTGGGATTCTGGTCCTCACCCCACCACTACCTAGCACTGAGACCTTGAGTCTTTCTTGTCTCTCAATCTGATCCAACATATAATGGCATCCTCTGCCCAGACAACCCCTGTTTATGACAGGAGCCTTTCTGTTTCTCTTGGAATTTAATCCACGTGTAACCAACAGCCTTATGTCCCTTCAGGCCCACATCTGCACAGATGCTTCTTCTCCCTCAGAGACAAGAGAGAGTTGCCAGCTTTACAAATGGGTGTATACATAGTTGAGACTTCCAGCATGTTGGATGGAGGAATTAATTTGCCTGGAACAATATTATCTCTGGACCTTGGCCAAGAGAATGTACAGGGCTGCTCTGAGACCTTGTGGGGGCTTCTGGCCCAAGAACACTTCTTAGATTTTATGAGAAAGAAAGACTGGTCCTTAGTTTCCAGGGCAGGGTGGCATTCTAGTCAAAAGGATGTCAGAAGTGGGGTCCTGGCTGACTGGGGGCTTCAGGAGGAGATTGAGGCCTTAGTTGCTGCCCCAAACACTCACTCTAACCCAGAATCAGGAGAACACATGGGTGGTTCCCACATGCCTAGCTCCATCTTCCCATCCCTGCAGGAGGGCCTGTTGGAGACTGAAGGTCCAGTTCCCCATGGATCCCATCTCTCCCAGGCTTCACGAGCCAAGAGGCTGCTAGGAATTTCTCTAGGCCTCTGGTTCTTTTTTGGATTGGGAGGGAGGCTATTCAAGCTCTAGTTCTGGCTACCCCACCAACTTTCCCCTGTAGCCTTGACCAAGTCCTTTTCTTTTTTGTATTTCCTTCTCATAAAATTAAGGTGTTGGGCTGATGGTCTTGTCAACTGTCTAGGTTTGATACTCCACAGGCAGAATATTGGTCTGAGGGTGTGGGAAGCCGAGGCTAGGAATTTCAAATCCATCCTAGGGGCTGCTCTTCCTGACCCCTGTCACATTATTGCCTCCCTCTGGTGCTCAGGGTCCCCAAGGCTCTGATTTCAAGATTAAAGGCCCACATACCTACATTAGGACGTATCTCTCCCTTCCTCCCCAAGCAGGGGCTGGTATTGAAATTCTCCCTCTGCTCCTTTCTCTGCCCAAGGGGTCCTGCTTCTGCCCTCCCTTGCCCCACTTCCTTGCTGTCCTGTAATATCCCCCTCTGGACCTAGGAGATGCAGGGTGAGATGGGGATGGTTTTGCAGGGGCTGCCTCAGCCAGTCACACCAGCAACTTCTCTTAAACTCTGCCTCCCACTGCTGCCAGAGGCTGTGATCTGCTAGCTGATTACTGCCCTGGACCTCACCCTCTTGGCATCCCTGGGTTTCAGTACTTGGGAGACAGGCAGGGCCAGCTGGAGCCCTCAACTGACTTTCTACTTTCTNGGGACTGGCCGGGGCCCCCAGTCGGGGTGTGGAGCCTCCGGTGAGAAGAGCTGGTGGCTGAGTGCAGAGCTGAGCGGGGCAGCGGGGCCAGTCCCACCTGAGCCAGCTGGCGGTCAGTGCGGGCTCCCGGTGACGGTCCCAGGCCATCCCAGCACCGGGAAAATGGCCCCAGGAAACAGGCCAGCGTCCCCAGCCTCCTCTGGACCCCCGAGCAATCCCCCCGCCTCTCGGGGAACGTGGGGTCACTTTGACCTGGCAGGACCGCAGCGGGCACAGGGGCACAGGCTGGCCTCCCTCTGCTGCTCTGTCCCCTGGAGGGGAGCTGCTGCGGGCGGGTGGGGTGCAGAGAGACGGAGAGGCCGCCGTGCGTGCTGGAGGCGTGCGTCCTTGTCACTAGTCCGGGGCGCCGGCCTGCTCGGACCTGCCCGGTGTTTGGTGCCACTCACTGAGGCGGGAGCGCGTGGGGGCCCACACGGAGGTCAGGCCGCACAGGCGACTGCTCCAAGGTTGCCGCAGGCTCTCCTCGCGCCCCCCCGGCCCCCTGCTTACCCACAGCCCATGCTGCTCCTCGGAGTGGCCCTTGGGGTGCCGTGCCCGGACCCTGGAGGAATCTGAGTTTGCGGGAGAGCCCTGAGGCCTGGGACAGACTTGTGGTTGAACCCAGTGCTTCTCTTGACCATCTGGGTGGTGGGCTCTCTGAGCCTCGGTTCTTTGCCAAAAGGGACCCCCATGTTCTCCCACGAGGCGCAGAGGGGCGTGAGTGCCCCCCGCTGCGCCGGGCTCAGGCGCGGCTCCCCACAGGAGGGACGACGCGGGCCTTGATGTTTGGGAGTCCTCGCTTATTACGGGGCCAGCATGCCGTGCCGTCAGGCCCTCGGGCTCCCAGCCCCCCCACCCCCTGCAGCCTGAGGGGTCTGGGGGCCCATGGGCCTGGGTCCGGAAGCAGGCCTCTGGGAGGGAAAGCAGATGCTGGCACGCTGCCCCCGAGGTCCCACCGTCAAGGCCGCCACCGGAGCAGTCGTGGCCGCAGGCCGCAGGAAGCTGCTCCCAGCCGCACACCTGCGCCCCGGTGAGTGCTTGGCGCTGTTCTCCGCCCAGAGCTGAACAGGGGGCCCTTTCTCTCAGGAGCCTCCAGGTCGACCTGGAACGGAGCTCACGGAGCCTTCCCTCCGCCTGACGCGCCATTTCCTGGGGAAGGAGACCCTGGATGACACGCGTTGAATAAGCTCCCTTCAGCTCAGGGTCCACAGACTCGGGCTCAGAAAGGCCCCCCACTCGGCACAGGACGTGGACCTGAGCCGGCCGGTCACCTACAGGTCTCTCCCGACTCTCGTCTCCACAGGGCAGGTCATGGCTTGCACGTGCCCTGCCCAGGCACCCCGGTGCAGGCAGGCACCCAGGTGACATGCCCACAGGCCAATTCAAGCATTGGCACTTAGAGATGGGTACAGGCCACCGTCACCCTGCAAGGAAGGGGCTTCTAACCCCAGAGGGAGTCCTTGCTCAAGCAAGACTCAGACCGGCATCGTTTTCTTAGGCCAAGTGAGGTCGGGTCAAGGCCAGCTCCCTTAAGTGAAAGCTGTGCGGTTCCCGTAGACTGGAGCCGTGCCAGGCCCCTCCTGTGAGCTCCAGGCGGACGAGCGGGACGAGCTGTACCCCCCTGCAGTTAGCCTTAGGGGTACAGCTGTGCACTCCCGCCCCTGCCACGGCGCTAATAGCCATTCTGCCCCAGGCAGACGCTGGGTATAGGATCACTGCGTCTTTTCCGGAAAAACAGCGCGGTGCCCTCTTAGAGAAGGGGAGGAAGTGGGCCACCGTCTGGAGGGCCTGGGAGGTCGGTTCCAAAAGACCTGGACAGGAATACAGGCCCGAGGGCTGCTTCCATTTTTCCTGCAGGAAATCTGAGCTGCCTAGGAGGCTCCCCGGAGCCTCAGGACAAGGCGCTGGGTGGGCAGGCCTCCTCCGCCAGGCTGGCCCTGCGGCCATGGGCTCCAGGGTGCACCGGGCCGGAGGACGACCCTGGGGCCTGGGGCTGCGGGGGAACCGGGGACGCGCTCCCAGGCCAGGGAACGTGCTCCCAGGCCGGGGACGTGCTCCCAGGGCCCAACGAGCTCCCAGGCCGGGGACGCGGGCCTTCCATTCCCGTCTCCGGGTGGCGTGCCCACGGCCAGCTCCTCCCACTCTCAGCCGGGGCGGGGCGTGGGGGGTGGTGTCCCAGGCTCAGGGCCGCCCTTACCGTGCCCCGCCCGCTTCGGGAAGGACTGCGATGAACCCCTGTGTGTCTCTCGCTCTTTTCTCCGATTGGCTGTCGGAATCAAAGGGCCCTCTGGTGACTCAGGCGTTTCCCATTGCCCTATTGAGCATCCTCTACCCTCAGCACCGAGAGTGCTTCACGTCCTATTTGGAACTGATAGGAAACCCTTTCATTGTTTCACTACATGGATATTAGCGCTGATGAAGGAAGCGCTCCATCAGATAATCGGCGGCTGCAGAGCTGCTTTCCAGCGTCCGGGCCCCTGGGCCCCGCGCCCCTGACTCCAGCCCCAACCCGGGCACCCCCGGCAGGAAGGAGCGGCCCTGCCCGCTGAGACACGCGGGGTCCCACCCCCCCACGCCGGGTGAGGTGGGGCCTCGTGTCCCCCCCATTAGAGAGGGGTGACGGTCCCCCGTGGTCCCCCGTGCCCACCGGGCTGGGGCCGCTCCGCCCCTTGCAGAGGCTTCCTGCCCTCGCCCCCCACCGCGCCAGGCTCCCGCTGTGCCCCCGGCGAGATCCCTCCCAGCAGCTGCCCTTTGATCTACTTCTCACTTTCTGTGCTGAACGAAGGGGTCCTAACAAGTTGTTGGAAGAACGTTTGCCTGACCACAACTTTCTTGCTGGGTGTGTTGTGTGACAGTTAGATCTCTGCAGACGCTGTGACTGAAGCTTGACCCGCCCCCGAACCGACCACCCTGCCCTCCTCCCACACTCCACCGTCTCTGCTGCCCCCCGGGTTGAGGGCCCGACCTCACAGACGCTCAGTAAAAACGTGCATGAATTAATGCTTGTCACCTTCCTCCCCCCAGTTAGAGACGAGGATCTCAGACTCAGAGAGGGTCAGCGATTTTCCCAAAACACGCAGCAGGACCTGAGCCCCAGCTGAGCCTCCTCTTCCCGGGAGAGGCCGCGTCAGGGGAGACTCAGCAGAGCTGGGGCAGAGAGAGGAGACGGTCTCTCCTGAGTCCGCTCCGGTCTCTGAAAAAGGCCCGCTCCTTGACAAACTCCGCTCCATTTCTCAGAGCTACAGTGTGAGCCGCGTCCTGGATCTTGGTGGAAGGTGCTTCCACCCCAGGAAACAGGCGCACTCGGGACGGAGTCTGGGTGAGAGCGCGGGGAGGGGCCGCTCCGCTGGCCTCTTTGCTGTCCCTGGAGTCCCAACCTCAGTACCGGTTGCGGGGGGTGTGTGTGTGTGCGCGCACGCGCGCGCCCAGCATCATCGCAGCCCTCAAAATTAGCTCTGCACGCGCAGGCGTGTCTGTGCACTGAGCAGACGTGGGACCCTGAGGTCAGGGAGGCTGATGCCCCACAGACCTGGCACCCTCACTCTGGGGTTCGCAGGCGCCCGGACCCCCAGCAGCCCGGGGGCCAGGGGAGGCTTGGGCAGCGGGCGATGGATGGTGGCTGCATCTCCACGCGGGACCCTCGAGGTGGTGGGGAGGCTGCTCAGGGCCACAGCGGCAGGACGTGGGCCCACGCCACGGCCTGCAGGGGGCCAGCCTTTGCCCTCCACGGGGGTCAGCCGTCCGGCACTGTTCAGCCCCACGCCATGCCCTCCACGTGTGGGCACTGTTCGGGCATGTTCCTTGGGCTCTCGCTGGTGGAGGGCTGGCTCTGGGACCGATTCTCGGCGTGGACATTCGGCCGTGCTGGTCCGGGCTGACGCGTCCCCCGGCGGCCGTGGGGAAGATGAACAGACGCCCGTGTTCCCTGCGATGACTGCGGCCCCAGCCCCCAGCCCGGGTCTCCGTCACCAACAGGCCCTGGGGTCCCACGGGCGTGGTGACCGCCAGGCTCGGGGCCTCCCTGGGCGCCCGCCGCCATCTATAACTTGTTTATGTGGGAAAGCGGTTCCACCATCCAAACAACAGCCTTACGAAGGAATTTCAGGAACACAATTAGTTCATAAATTGAGAACTTCCTGTCTTTGTTGGGCTGGGGGTTGGGCACAGTCGCTGGTCTTCAGCCGCCAGCGACACAGTCGGTGCAGGGGCCTGGAGCCTGGTGGCGGCACACCAGCCCACGCGGGGCACTGTCGCTGTTCTGTTATTATGATTATTCTTGCTGTTATTGCGGTCTCGCGCGGAGGCCAGTCTGTGTGGTCAGGCTGCAGAGCTGGGCCCAGGGTGCTGTAGGGGTGACTTTCTCCTGCGGTAAAGGCTCGCTGGTCCGTCAAGGCTTAGCCCCACGCGAAGCCCCGTCCCTCGGCGTGTTCAAGCAGAGGCTGCTGAAGAGCCAGACGCGCGGCAGCTGGACTCACGGACGCGTCGGGCCCGAGGCCGCGTGGACGGGGCGGGAGGCGGGCAGCGGCGGCCGGGCCCTGCCTCAGCGACTGCAGCTTCGGGCCGGAGCTCAGGCTCCCAGAGTGTCCCCTTCTTCCTTTTGTAACATGAAGGGTCACTGGGAGCTCCCAGCGGCAACGCCAACACCAGGCGCCTCTGGCTGTTAGGGCGGGAGCTAGAAATGGTGTTTGTGTCCACGGCGTCCACAAGAGAACTTGAGAGAGGCTGAATGGAGGGAGGTGGCTAAAACATTGACCAAGATTTTTCTCGGGACCCTAGAGTGCCAACTGCAAGTAAACGCCCGCTTGCTGAGCGCTGGGGACGGGCGGACAGGCGGAGCTGGGCCTGGGCGCTGGCCTGAGGCTCTCCTCCAGGTCAATGTTCCTCATCAGCCTTCCCTGGCGTTTTGAGGCTTGGCCGTCAGCCCCCCGTAGTGATGCTGTCCTAACCAACGGCGTGATGTTGGACCTCTGCTTCCCCCTGGGGAGGACCTGCCGCTGCCCAGCGTCAGTGCTGCTTCCGTCTGGCCTGCCGGCTCGGGTGCAACGGTTCCTGAGGTTTGCAGGAGTTCAGCGCAGCGGCTTAGCGGTCTGGGTGCGTTTGCAAACAGAAGCCTGCGTTTAGCGTTTTGCTGCCTGTTGCCAACTCCGCTCTTAACCTCTGAGAGTCCCTGCTGACGGCCCTCGCCCCTCAGACTCTCATCAGTGGAAGGGAACGCTCCGCGATGTGAAATAGGCGCTCCTTCTCCTGGGCGACCGGAAGCCATGACTTTTTCCTTTGAGAACTCCAGCAAGAGTATTGCTGCTTTGTAAAGATGACTGAGTCCAGTTATCCCCCTTCCCACTGAGGACACTTGGAAAAGCTGGACGACACCACAGCAGAGAGACGCGCCAGCTTGAAGGCACTGGAGCGCTAACAGCGAAAATCTACTGGGCCGGGAGCCGAGTGTGAAGTCAAAATTCCGGAAGCGTGACTTCAGCACTCGGGGTCACCTTTCCCTTGAGGGCGCTTTCGGGAGCTGGGGGTGCAGGCTGAGGTGGCGCAGGGCTGCTGCAGCTGGTGGGGGGCCTGAAGCCGCACCCCCTCACCCCACCGCCCGGGGACCGAGGGCTGAACGGCAGGCGGACCCGCATCGCCTGGCAGGAGCGGCTGCTCCGTCTCCCGTGAGCTCAGCTCCCAAGACCAGATTTCGGGCTTAGGATCTAAGGCACTAGAGAGGCTTTTTGGACGTATTTAATACGTGTGAAGATATTTAATACGTGTAAAGACATTTAATACACTTAAATATCTCTCTGAAGGAAGATTGCTGCATTTGAGGCCTCAAATTATTTGTACCAGCAACGTTGAAAATTTTAACAGCAAGCACCCAATGAAAGGAACCAGGCCAGACGGAGACAAGGTCATGGAATGGGAACCAAGAGAAGCAACAGACAAGGAGAAATAGCCGGAACCGCGGAAAGCGCCGAGCGAGCAGGAGCAGCGCAGGGAGGACGTAAGAGATCCAAACGCCAGGACTGGAGAACCTGACCTGATGGACCCACGGCTACTCGAGAAAACACTCTTTTCAAGCACATGTTGGAAGTTTCCCAAAAATGTGCTCATAGTAGGAAGCAAGTCTGAAACAGTTTCATTCAAAGAATTGGAATATGCAGGACGTGTTCTCTGACCATAATATATTGAAGTTAGAAATGTTGATTTTAAAAATTACTAAAAATGACTATTTTTTAAAAGATGAAATGTTATGCATTTGTTACATAGATACTAATATAATTGAAATGTTATTAATGCTTACAGGAGACAAGTTCCGAGGTTTGCACTAATAAAACAGTGTATCCTGAGACAGTCTAAAGATTATGGAGATGTATTTGAGTGTGACACTTTAAATCTGACTAAAATTTCCAGATGTTAACTATGCACAAGATTCGAGGAGAGATTCCATCAAAAAGAGAGGAGCTGAAGAAAAATGTGGACGCAGGTAAAAATGAGTCAGCCTGGGATCAAACCGTGGTTTCTTTGAATACTTCCTCTCTTGGCCTCCCAATTTAAGAAAATTAAGTGACTTTTGCTTTAAAAATTAAGCAAAACAGCATCAACGATAAAAACCAAACCCCAACCCATAAGGGCCAAAGGAAAAAAACACTAAGGCCATAAAAAATATATTTTGAGAGAATGGTACATAAAATGCCAAACATAAGGCTGTGTGGAATGCAGTTACTGTCATACTTAGAGGGGAAATTAGAGCCTCAATACATATATTAGACAGACGAGCCAAGTGGCCCTCTCTCTTCCTCCCTCTGGCTTTTGGCGTTGCACTGGGAGACCGTGACGTCACCATCATGGGGCATGGGGTCATGCTGGTTTTGCAGCTCTCCTGAACGAAGGGTAACAATTCTGCGTGACAAACCGTGACGCACACCTCCGCAGAAGTCCTCACCCAGTTTGACGCGTCAACAGCATTTAATACGAGGGTCGCTCTTCCGCTCTTCTAACCCTCGGGACTCTTCGCTTGGTTTCCAGACAGTGCTGAGCAGGAGCCAGTTCATACCAGCTTGCAAGAGTTGACTGTGTGCCAGCAACCTGCTCAGGGACACCACAGTGATGCTCGGAACGAACCACGGTGGGAGCGCGTCACCGTCGAGACTGGAAACCTCTGCACGTCGGTGCATCTGTCTACGGATGGATCACCCATCCACCCGTCCATCCGTCTGTCGTCTGCTGGTCTCCTCACTGTCTGTCATCTACTTATCATCCATCCGTAGCGATTTATCTATTATCATCTGTCTGGTGTTGTCCAGCCACCAAGTCGTGTCCGAGTCTTTGCAACGCCAGGCCTCCCTGTCCTTCACTGTCTCCTGGAGCTGACTCAAACTCATGTCCATCGAGTCGGTGATGCCATCCAACCCTCTCAACCTCTGTCCCCTTCTCCTCCCACCTTCAGTCTTTCCCAGCGTCAGGGTCTTTTCTAATGAGTCGGCTCTGCATCAGGTGGGCAAAGTACTGGAGCTTCAGCTTCAACATCAGTCCTTCCAATGAATATTCAGGACTGATCTCCTTTAGGATTGACTGGTTTGGTCTCCTTGCAGTCCAAGGGACTCTCAAGTCTTCTCCAACACCGCAGTTCAAAAGCATCCGTTCTTTGCCTCTCAGCCGTCTTTATGGTCAACCCTTATATCCGTGCATGACTACTGGAAAAACCAGTCTAGACTCTAGGGACTTTTGTCCACAAAGTGACGCTTCTGCTTTTTAGTATGCTGTCGAGGCTTGTCATCTTCCTCCTCTCTACCATCTGTAGTCTGTCTGTCTGCCTCTCTGTCTACCACCTGCCGTCAGTGGGCAGGCTCATCAGCTCTGGAACCCCACTCTCTTCTCACCTTCGCTGGCTGATCGGAATCAGTCCTCCTCACGTGGGAATGCTGAGCCTCAGACTCAGTCCCCAGACCTCTCCTCCGTCCCCTCCCTCCCTCGGAGATCTCACTCAGTCTCATGTCTTTACACACCACGTGCACGCCGACAACTTCCCGCTGAGTGACCCCCGACCTTGCCCCAACTCCAGACTCGTGGACCCCTCTGTGGACTCCATGCCTGGGGACAGGCTGGACTTGCAGGGCCCGGCAGACATCCCAGGCGGCGTGGGTGATGACGTCCTTGCCCAAGGCGGGGGTATGGAGCTGCCGCCAGCCTGCAAGGGAGGAGCAGGGTGGAAGGCCGGGGGGAGGCAGCTGCCACGTGGAGCCCTTACGGTGCCCCGAGGAGAACTGGGGCTGAAGTCGCAGGATGTGGCTCTGCAGGTGGGGGACAGGTGCCTCAAGGCGGGCGGAGGGCTTAGGTGGGGGACAGGTGCCTCAAGGCGGGCAGAGGGCTTAGGTGGGGGACAAAGGACAGGGATGTTTGTCTAAAGGTCTCAGTGTAAGATTTAAAACGTGACAGCGACGTAGAAGCTTTCTTTGAAAACACCATTTTCCCCCTTCTTTGGCTGTGCCACGTGGCTCGTGAGATCATAGTTCCCCGACCAGAGACCAAAGCTGCAGCTCTGCAGTGAAAGGGCAGAGTCTTCACCTCTGGGCTGTCAGGGAAGTCCTGACACAGCATTGTTTTTAACAGTTGCAAAGTGCAAGCTACCCAAACGCCCATCAGTAAGTCAACAAAAGCATCACGNGTGAGATCATAGTTCCCCGACCAGAGACCAAAGCTGCAGCTCTGCAGTGAAAGGGCAGAGTCTTCACCTCTGGGCTGTCAGGGAAGTCCTGACACAGCATTATTTTTAACAGTTGCAAAGTGCAAGCTACCCAAACGCCCATCAGTAAGTCAACAAAAGCATCACGGTGGCGGGACACGCCTGGCGGCCCAGTGGTTGAGACCTCGCCTTCCGACGCCAGGGCTGCGGGTTTGATTCCTGGTCAGTGAGCTGGGCTCCAGTATATGCCTCAGGGCCAAGAAAACCAAAACAGAAACAACACTGCAACAAATTCAACAAAAGGCCTCAAAAGAAAAAAGGAAGTACTCCACATCAAAACCAACCTTTAAAACACAAAAGGCCACACACAGTATGGTGTATCACAAAATGAAGTAGTACAGAGCATGAGCCTGTGGGCTGGAGTTACAGCAGCCATCCTGTGACCATCAGGAAAGAGAAACAGACCTCATTAGCCCAAGCGTGGTTCAGCCACAGGACACTTTGGATTTCTCATTATGTGAAAAGAATAAATCCCTATCTGCTTACGTTGCTGAGATATTTTTTGTGTCAGAACACAAGCCAGGCTGTACCCCAGGCTGGCATCGGCTTGGCCCCCGTCACGGTCTTCCTAAAGCAAGCAGGACTGTGCCCTCTTTGGCTGGAGATGCCCACCTGGGAGATGCCGTTTTCCTCTATCGGACAAGATGAAGAAGACGGAGAAGGTTCCACGTCTGTGGAGAGGTGCACAGACAGGGCTGAGCGCTTGCCGCTGGTGACCATTCATGGGCGCCACACCTGGGGGGAAGGTGGGCAGTGGCTTGCCCAGATAAAGACGCCCGCCAGCCCTTGCCAGCACCCCGCAGCGTGGACAGAGCCCAGCGCCCCACACCCGGCCCAGCCAGGCTGCAGGCCTGGGACCGGGGAGGCCGGGCCCGCGGGTGGTGGGGCCTGGTCCAGGTGAGGCCAGTGCCGCCGCGACCGCTGCCGAGGCTCCCACCCAGCTGGACGGGCTGCCTGACGCTGGTGGCGCTCAGAGCCACTCGCCCGCCCGCCCGCCGCGCCTGGGGCAGGAAGCGTTCCTGGAGCACCTGTTTCCTGAGGACCCCGCCGGGGGCTCCCGGGCACCATCTGGGCGCTGCCCCACATACTGTTTGCATCAGGAGTTTAGAAAAACAGCTCGGTGTGGACTGCTCACTCTCTGATTTTTCCAGGCGCATCCCAAAGTCTCAGCCCTGCCCCCGCCCGCTTTCCCTGCCAGCCCTTCTCCGGGGGTCCCTGGGCTGCCGCACACACGGCACACGCACACACACACCCCAACTTCATACACACACACACTACCCGCCTACACGTCTGCTCACAGCACACACACACTCACCCCAACTTCATATACACACTCACACTACCCACCTACACATCTGCTCACTCACATGCACACACACACTC
>SJYS01012155.1:189896-201716 GCA_006410695.1 Philantomba maxwellii
TTCCTTCTCCAATGCATGAAAGTGAAAAGTGAGAGTGAATTCGCTCAGTCATGTCCGACTCTTAGCGACCCCATGGACTGCAGCCCACCAGGCTCCTCCGTCCGTGGGACTTTCCAGGCACGAGTACTGGAGTGGGGTGCCATTGCCTTCTCCAAATTCAAACACTACCTTCACTTAACGCAGACGAGAGCAGTAAAGGAAGAGTAGAGGAACGAAAGAGCAGGACACACACGGAAAATACAGATTTAGAAAAGCCACAGAGACACGCAGCAAGGCTAAAAGCTGGCCCTTTAAAAAAATTCAGGGGACGTGTAAACTTTCAGCTCAATTGAGACAAAATGAGAAAAAAGTCAAGTGACTAGAATCAGGAAGGAAAGAGACATCACTACTGACCTTACAGAAATAAAAAGGATTATAAAGGCACCCTGTAAGCAACAGTACGATAATAAACTAGATAACTCAGATGAAATGAACAAATTCCTAGAAAGACACAAAATACCAAAACTGACTCAAGAATGAATAGACAATTTGACAGGCCTTTGTAATATGTGAAGAGACTGAATTATAACAATTCTTTAAAAATTACCCACAAAAAGAGGCAGACCAGGGCCAGATGGCTTCACTGGTGATTTCTACCAAACATTTAAAGAATAATTAACATTAANGATAATAAACTAGATAACTCAGATGAAATGAACAAATTCCTAGAAAGACACAAAATACCAAAACTGACTCAAGAATGAATAGACAATTTGACAGGCCTTTGTAATATGTGAAGAGACTGAATTATAACAATTCTTTAAAAATTACCCACAAAAAGAGGCAGACCAGGGCCAGATGGCTTCACTGGTGATTTCTACCAAACATTTAAAGAATAATTAACATTAACGCCAATTCCTCACGAAATCTTCCAAAAATAGAAGAGAACGGACCGCTTCCCCACTCATTCTGTGAGGCCAGCCATCACCCTGATGCCAGAAGTGGACAAAGACATCACGTGAAGAGAGAACTACAGCCGTGCCTCTCACACGGACATGGATGCAGGATCCCGAGTGAGGCGGCAGCAGGCCGAACCCAGCAGCATGTGTGAAAGCACTATGCTCACGACCAAGCTGGACTCACGCAAATTGGGCTTAATGTGTGCAAATCGATCAGTGGAACGCGCCTTATCAAGAGTGGATCAGCAAGTACACGTGGGCATCGCAGGAGACGCGGAGTCTGATGAACCGCAACACCCTTCCATGGTAAAAAAAAAACACTAAAAAAGCTGGAATGGAAGGGAACTTCCTTGAGCTGATACAGGGCACCTTTTAAACCACATCACTAACATTAGACAGAAGAGACTAGCGTGCTGCCGTCTATGGGGTCGCACAGAGTCGGACACGCCTGGAGCGACTTAGCAGCAGCAGCAGCAGCAGCAACGTTATGCTTAATAGTGAAACATCGGACACTTTCCCTTCAACTACAGGCGCGAGACAAGAATGCTCAGCCCGCCACTTTGATTCAGCGTTGTTCTCAGGGGTCTATCCAGGGCAGTTGGACAACTGAATGGAATAACGCGCATCCCCATCAGAAAGGAAGAAGTAGAAATTATCTCTGTTCATTGATGAAATGATGTTGCATATAGAAAATCCTGAGGAAACCAAGCAAAGACTATTAGCTCTAATAAATTCAGCAAATTTGCAGGATACAAGATTAATACACAAAACTCAGTGGTACTTCTATACACTTGGAAAGGATAATCTGAAAATGAAACCAAGCAAACAGTTCAATCAGCAACAGCGCCAAAAAGAATAAAAGACTCGGCAATACATTTAACAAGTGGGTGGCTTACACTCTGAAAGCCATGATAGATTGATGCAAGAAACTGAAGTCCAAATCAACGGGAGGACACTCCGTACTCATGGGCTGGAGAGTTAATGTTGCTTTCCCGGTGGCTCCGCTGGTGAAGAATCTGCCTGCAGTGCAGGAGAGCTGGGTTTGGTTCCTGGGTTGGGAAGATCTCCTGGAGGAGGGCATGGGCCACTCCAGTGCTCTCGCCTGGAGAATCCCATGGGCAGAGGAGCCTGGCGGGCTACGGGCCAGGGGGTCACAAAGGGTCGGGCACGACTGAGTGAGCGCAGCCCGGTACTGTTTAGCTGACGCTGCTCTCTAAACAGATCTGCAGATTCAACGCAAGCCATGTCAGGATCGCAGATGGCACCGCTGTAAAAATCGAAAACCGAATTCTACGTTTCATATGGAATCGCAGGGGATGAAGACAAGCCAAATCAATCCTGAAGGAGGAAATCACAGTCGGAGGACTCACACCTTTCTGCTTTCCAAACGTTGAGTGAAAGAAGTCAGGTGCAGAATAATATGCAAAATGTAACATTTGCTTACTCTGGTGAGCGTGCATACATTGAGGTTTCACACACATCACAATTTAACTCAGGGCTTTGGCCGCAGCCGGCCTTTCTAGGAAGAGGGAAAGGGCACGGGAGAACGTGTCCAGGGTGTGTTCCTACCTGGACTCAGTTTAAGCGCCTCTTGAAGGTGCTGGGCCTCGGTGTGAGGTGTCAGTCTGGGGGGTTGAGGTGGTCGGCGGGTGGAGGGCTCTGAACAGGACGTGCACTGACGGGGGGCTGAGGTCGGCCTCCCTGTGACGCCCCTGCAGGCCCAGCTTTGCCACCTGTGCCCCTGACCGCCACTGCTCCCCCCAAGCTGGACCCTTCTCCAGGCCGAGCCCACTTAAGCCCCTTCAGCCGGGGGGTCCCCACCCCCCCCATTCCAGCTGTCCCCTCGAGGCTCCCTCTCTAAGGCCGGGCCTCCTCTCTGGGGGTCTGAGATGGGAGTCTGTGAAAGACAGAGGGACCCTAGACTCCCTCGGGGAGGAGATGCCAGCGTTGAGGGGTCCTGTGGGTCACGTGCTCCCACTTCAGGGAAGATCCATCATGGGTCCTGCCATGCACATTGTGGGCCGGTCTGGACTCTGAGCCTGTGGCCGGGGTGGCACCGCCAGCCTCCTTGCCTCCCAGGAGCGCTGCGAGGTGGTTTCCGTAAGTTGGTAGCGATTGCATAACTCCTTCACCAACTGCCGTGCCGGATATATTTTGCAACCCAGCCCGCTGTGCCACACGTGTCGGCTGGCACTGCCAGGCCCCCCGCAGAGGCCGGAGGAAGTCTGAGAGTGAAGCATGCTGACGACGCCGCCCAGGACCCGCTCCCTGCCATCCTCAGGGACACTGCCAGGGCCCCGCCATCCTCCGGCCAGAAAGCAGAGCCGCCGAGCCCACGGAGCGGCCCCAGGAGGCGTGGATCTCCGAGGAGCCGCTGTCACCCGCCAGGAGCCCTTCTTGGTGTTCATGGCAAGATCGGCCCCAAAGGCGCGCTGGAGGGAGACTGGCTCACATCAGTCTGCGGGCAGACCCCGCGGGTGCCGCTGGGCATCCTTTGGAGGAGGGTGCAGCGGGCGTCCGCTGGTGGCAGAGGAGCAGAGAGAAGGCCACCAGCCTGGAGACGCGGCCATCTGCCCGAGCTCCTGGGGCGTTGACGCTCCAGGGACTGGCAGGTGAATCCAACCCGCTGGGGCGCTCCCACTTCCGGGAGAGGTTCTCGGCAGAGTCAGCAGGCCCAGTGGACACGGTGACGGGCCTTGGGGTCCGCACTCACCCCCCGCCTGCCTGCCGGGAGTCCTGCCATTGGCTCCCAGCCGCATCCATCACTGCAGCTCAGGGGAGCCTGTGTCTCCCAAGGTCAGGCCCCGTTTTGGGGGCGGCTGGCCCCCAATACCTACCTAGTGTAGGAGGCTAGAGGCGTGGCGCCCCTGCCCCGCTCCCTCTTGGACAGAGGCCACCCAGCTGCCAGGGCTCCCGAGGGCTGGCAGAGCCTCGTGGTGAGTGCACCGCAGCCCAGCTTCTCCCTGTCCACTCGGACAAATAAAACACCAAAATAAAACAAATCTCCAAAACCTTATATACGGCGGTGGGAGGTGAATTCACAAAGTGGAGACACGCGGCACAGTCAGGAACCAGAAGCCCTGCAGCGTCCAGATGTCAGGGAGCCTCAGACTGCCCGACACGTTCAGTACACACAAGTCAAAGTTTATGGACTCGATTAAAAGAAAAACTGACAACTGAATTTTAAATTTTATATGGAAAGTCAGGGGACCGAGGAGAGCCAAAATAATCTTGAAAAAAATACAAACAGTGGAGCCGGAAGACGTGTGGTCCCCTCTTGAGACTTGTAACACCGCTATAGCAATGCAGGCAGTGAGCTGCTGGTGTTAGGAGAAACCTCTGGGTCAACGCAAAAGAAAAGAGTCCAGAAATAGACCCCACATGTATACGGTCAACTGAGTTTCTCGAAACAAATTTTTATTGGAGTGTAATTGGCTTGCCACGCTGCATAAGCCTCAGGTGCACGTGAAGGGACTCGCGATCGCACACACGTGTCCGCTCTTTAGATTCCTTTCGCACGTAGGCTGTCATGGAGCATTCAGGAGAGCTCCCTGTGATACGCAGCGGGCTGGCTTTCGTTATCCACTGAATACACTCATGTGTATATGTCAACCCCCATCTCCCGATTTATCCCTCCCCTGGTCAGTTGATCTTTTACAGAGGCACCAAAGTAATTTGATGGAGGAAAATATTGCTCTTTAAACATGGTGGCTGAACAATTAAATGTCTTTATGGAAAAACAAAGAATTCCAGCTCTTACCTTGCTCCATACTCAAAAATAATCCAAAGGGATCATAGCTCTAAACCTCAGAGCTTTCAGTCACATACTTAGTACACATTCTGTGTTAGGTTTTTCAAAGTTCTTACCGGTTTTTGTATTACAAAAGAGATATGTCTTTTTATTATTATTTTTATTATAATTATAATTTTTTTTATTATAATTCAAACCATGTCTCTCACAGAGAACCTTGGGGAGTGCACATACAATTATCACATAGGGTTTTAAAATAACCTAGCGGGATTATACCTGTTGCTCTGTAACTTGGTTTTCCCAAGTTATTTATTTCCCAAGAAATAAATTGTGGACGGCGTTCCCGATCTAAACTCATCCATTGACAAAGCTGCATAACAAGCCAAATAACATCGGCTGCCGTTGTCCAGCCGCTCAGTCGTGTCTCAGTCTTTGCGACCCCATGGACTGCAGCACGCCAGGCTTCCCTGTCCATCTCCATCTCCTGGAGCTTGCTCAGACTCATGTCCATGTTTATATCAAAATGTATTTAACCAGTCCATATTTATGAACGCTAAAGCCGTTTTCAAGATTTTTTTCTTTACAAATGAGGTTGGTGCATTTATCTTCTCATATGCTATTAATGGTATTTCTGCATGATCTGTTACTTAGAGTGTGTGATCTGTTACCAAGTGTATGTACACTTTACACTCAGTTGGCTTCCGGCTAACTGGTCATGCATACAGCCTTTTCCAATCTGTACCCCACCAGCAGTGGACAGGACTCGCGTCCCTGCGGGCTCAGGCTCGCGGTCTAGGGTGCTACCCCTCCTGCGGCGTGTGTGAGCCCCGTCTGCTGAACCCAGTGCTGTCTCACTGCTGCTTCTCATTTTCGTTTATTTGGTTGCAAAGGAGGGCCTGCTTTCTTTTCATATGTTTATTGACCCTGATGTTCCTTCTTAGGCGAATGGCCTGTTTCTGTTACTTGCCTTTTCCTTATTGATTTTTAGGAGCACTTTGCATAATACAGATACGACTAGCACCTCATTACATGCAGGGCAAATACTCATTCTCTCTCAGTCTGCTGTTGACCTTTCCAGTTTGTTTATACCTCCTTTAACTATGCAGAAGTTAGCACTTTCTATCTGGTCCAATGTTTCAATTTTTAAATTTCTTTTTAATTAATGAAAATGTTTTGGTTACACCGGGTCTTCCCTGCGGCACTCGGGCTTTCGGTAGTTTCGGGGGGCAGGGGCCCGTCGCCGTGGGCGGGCTTCTCAGTGGGTGGCTTCTTGCCGCAAAGCCGGGCTCTAGGCTCGCAGGCTTCTGTGCCCACAGCACATGGGCTCAGGAGCTGTGGTGCCAGGGCCTAGCTGCCCTGTGGCGTGTGGGATCTTTGCAGACCAGGGATCGAACCCGTGTCCTCCGCTCGGGCAGGAAGATTCTTAACCACTGGACCAGCAGGGAAGCTCAATCCTTTTTCTTCCTATTTTCTGCTTTCTGCGTGATGCTTAGAAAACCCCTTGCTACCTCTAAGTTACAAATGAAGTTGTAGAATGTAGTGAATTGCCGTGATTCAACTATACTGGGGATGTTTTAATGCTTCAGCCAGGTGTTGGCTATATAGGCATCTTTTACATTCTTCAGGTACTTTTGTGTGCCTGAAATATTTCAGAGTCTGTTTTTATAATGAAATAAAGGGAGGAGACTGAAGGCAGGAGAAGGGGACGACAGAGGATGAGATGGTTGGATGGCATCACCGACTCAATGGGTTTGGGTAAACTCTGGGAGTTGGTGATGGACAGGGAGGCCTGGCGTGCTGCAGTCCATGGGGTTGCAAAGAATGGGACACGACTGAGTGACTGAACTGAACTGCAAGGGAGGAGAAAACCAAATACATTTTTGATGGGGTTGCACCGCCAGAAAAAACTCCAAGCCTGGCAAAAACAAACTCACAAAAACATCAAACAAAACAAGACTACGTGACCCTCTCTAAGCCTAAACAATCTTTAATGTCTGAAACAGCACCGTCAGGAATCGGCTACCACTGACAGATGAAAAACCCCAATGCCCACCGCAGACAGACATGGCCGTGGGGTGGGGGGTGGGCAAGGGGAAGCCACCCAGGAAACTCGGGGAGAAGTTTCAAGCATGCTACGACAGGATGGACCTTGATACCACGCTGAGTGGTAGAAGACCAGAGCGGAGTGCATGGGTCCGTGCGCCACAAACATCCACAGCAGACACAGAAAGCACGTTGTTGGTTGCCACGGGCCGCTGGGGACGGAGCAAGGAGAGGGGCTGCTGATGGATAAAGGGTTTGGGGGCGATGCAAATTTTCTAAACTTACATTGTGGTAATGGTTGCACAGCTATCAATATACTAAAGACCACTCACCACTACCTTCTCCAAGTTTTAGTGTGTATCAGGGCTTCGTTCCTTTTTCACGGCCAAGTAATACTCCACAGTGTGGCTGGACCACTATTTAGCCGTTCATCAGCTGATGGGCCTGTCTCCACTCTGGGGCCACCATGACCACACATGTACAAGCCTGTGTGTGGACGTATTTTTCTGTGTCTTGGACGCACACCTGGGAGTTGTGTTGCTCCGGTGGCGTAGAGAACACGGCGATCCTGCCTCACGTTTCCCAGCGTTCTTGCTCGCAAGCCTGGAGACGTGCTGCGGTTCGTGCCCCCGGCTGTGGTCACGCCCTCTCGCTTCGCCAGGGGTCGGAAGACCCGACTCTAAGCAGCAGCAGCCATGTTCTCCTGCAGCTGGCTGCACCGCAGTTAGGGCTCCCGAGCAGGGTCCTGCCTGCACGGCCGTTTCTCACTCTCCTGCCTCTCTCGGTCTCTCAGCCTCTATCTCCCTCTCTCCAGGGAGCCTGCGGCACCCATCTGCCCTCTGGCTATTACCCACAGCTGGCCTGATCGTCCCCAGGAGGTGGTCCAGGAAGGCTCTCGGGCCGAGGCCTGGAGGGTGTGAAGAAGCCATGTGGGTCTCTGAGCAAAGGCAGGTTCAAGTACAAATGTCCTGGGGTCGCCGTGTGCCAGGTCGGCTGGAGGAACAGCCAGGAATCCCTGCAGGCTGGATGTAAGCAACCAAACGCACGAGATCAAAGGGTCAACTGGGGCTGGATCCGATGGCCTGGGCTCCTGGGCCGAGGGGGAGCAGGCTCACATCTCCCCGGGTCTCTCTGCCATGGAGGTCTGAGGGGACTGTGGGGCAGCTGGAGGCCTTCCACCCTGCAGGAATCCAGGAGAGATGTCAGCAGCTTGGACGAGGGCTGGAGCAGGGTTGACGCTGGTAAAGGTCAGAGTTTGGAATAGCTGACTGAAGGCAGGTGCGCGAGGAGGTGGGGCGGATGCTCCCCGTGACCTTGGCTCACACCACACTGTCCTCCAGGGGACCACGGCTCCGACCTTCCTCCAGTCCCCTCTGCCCCCAGAGACTTCCCCAACGCCAACTGAGCTCACCCGCCAAAGTTTTCCATCTTGAGAGTCAATACATTCATTGCCTTGTGTGTCATAAAATACTAGCTCACCGAACCCATTATCTTGTCAGTAATACAAAGTTATCTCTTAGTAACAACTTTCTGTATAAAGACGTCCATAGATGTAAAGAAAATGAGGACGGCAACAGCCCCGGAGGGGAAGCGTTGAGGCAAATACTCCCGCAGGGGGCAGTGGATAAGAGCCGGCCCCGGGGAGGCCCGGCCCAACCTGGCCCTGGCCCCGGCCCCGTGGGCGGCTGCCTGCCTCTCCAGGTGCCCCTGAGGCCGCCCAGCCTCTGGCCTTTGCATTTCCTCCGCCCAGGTTTCATGTGTCGCCTCTGAGATTTTTTTTTTCAAGATCGCTAGTCATTTATTTTTCACGTTTACATGTTAATCCATCTGGAATGTGTTTGGCCATATCTGAGCGGGGTCCAGGTTTCTTTTCTGCCAGATGGACGTTCACTTGTGCCAAGACCACTTATTTCACAATCTGCCCTCTTCCCACCGAGCCGAATGGCTACCTTTGTCGTATATTATGTCCTCATGTGCGTGGGAATCTATTTTTGGATTCTCTCTGGTTCTCCGTTGTCTGTTCCTCTGCCAGAGCCATGTTGATTTGATTACAGTGACTCTATACTATGTTCTTATTTCCGGGAAGGCAAAAACCCCATGGAACTCTTTCTCCAGTTTCCCTTGGTTATTCTGCCACATAAACTTTGAGGTTGTTTTATCCAGCTTTTTTTTTTTTTTTTNCGGCCAAAGGGCCTGCAGGCCGCCTGCACCCACTCGCCCTGCAGCCAAGAGGCCCAGAGGACTCTTCTTTCCCCGTGCTGCGGCCAGTGATGGAGTTACCTCCAACTTCTCTCCTTGGCAGACTTATGTTCCTCTCTATCTTTATTTTCTAATCAAAATATTTTGGTTTTTAACCTTTATTTTTTTGTATAGGATGTGCGTATATCCCTCTGCCTCTCAATCTCCGTTTGTCTATCATCTGTGTAATTTTAAGCAGTGATCAACGCTTCCACAGTTAAGTCCTTCTCTTCTCCCTACCCGCAGATCCCCAAACGTATATCCTTCACAGGTGCAACCACTGTTAGCTGGTTCTTTTGTCTTCCATCCGGAGAAATTCTGTAAATAAGTAAGCAAAGCTGTATGGACCGCCTGCCTTGTCGCCGTTTGTAACCACACCGCGCTTAGGCGTCTGCACTGTGCTGCTGACTCTCCCCTGGGATCACCTGATATCCGTACAGAGAGCCGCTGCTTTCCTTCTTCTGCCTCCTCCTTCCCTCCCTCCCTCCTTTCTTTCCCAGCATAACAGTCCACTGTTTGGCTGTGTGACAGTACTTTTAAGAGTCTCTTCCAGGAGAGCATCTTGAGTTTCCAATCGTGCCGTAATGTACAAGGCTGCCGTGGATTCCCTTACAGATTGCACAAGTCTGGGAGCGTATCTCTCAGAAAAGTCCTATAAATGGAACTCTTGGCTCCAAGCATAAGTGCATTTGTGAGTTTGCCCGTGTCGCGTTTCCCATGCCAACCTGAGGGCGCATCAGGGGGCACTCCTGCCAGCCCGCCTCCCCACCCGCTGAGGAGCACAACGTGCGACCGTGTGTTCTGATACTTGCTAATACCGCTAGGCATCAAGTGGCATCTCAAGCTGGTTTTTCGCATATTTTTAAGCATCTTTATCATGCTATGATTCACGCCGCATAAAGCTGACTTAGTTGCATGTTTCAGTGAGTTTTAGTGAGTTAGTGGAGTTACAGCCATCACCACAGGCTAACTTGAGAACACGTCTCTCTTCCCGAAACGCTCACATATCTTACATTTTCTCTGACTGAGATCAGGCATGCTTTCATTAGGATCCCTTTCTTTTTCATTTTCTTTGAATTTTCTTTTTATACCTCTGCCCATTTGGTTGTTGTACTTTCTTTTTCTTGTTGATTTGCAGACACTCTTTGTATATGATGCTCCCAGACCAGGGCAAGTGCCTTTCCTCACACAAGCACTGGGGACTCCAGTTCCCCTAGACGGGGACGAGTGGGATCTCTTGATGTGCCTGTATCTCCACCAGAGTGGCCATAGCTGATCTTATTCCCGCCCTCCAACCTCTCAGCACAGGACCTGGCCCAGAGGATCTCTGCCAAGAAGCCTCGGCTCGGAATTTCTAAACGTGTGGTCCTCCCCCCTCGCGGCTCCTCTCACAGTTTGCGACCGTGTGTTCACGGGTGTCAGTCTGCTCGCCCGCAGAGGCAATCCCTAGCCAGGCGCCAGCACGTTCTGTCTGACACTGAGCACCCAGGGTGCAGAATACTGTTGCCGGGCACTGGAAAGCGCCCACTGGACCTATTAGCTGACAAACGCCTGAGGGGTTTACAGAACCGGGGGGGAAAGACATGGAAACAGCACCAAGCGTGCAGAGGAGCGCCGAAGCGGCGTGGCCAGAGCCGCCCTCGTTCCTGTAAAGGACGCGTCCCCGCCCCAGGGGCCTGCAGGGGGCCCGGGGCTGGGAGACCACCTCCACACGCCGAAGGTGGGCCTGGGACAGCCAGGTGTGCAAGCGAAGCTGGAAGTGAATCTCTTCACGCGAATTCTTCCAAATATCGGTAGCAGTGGGCTGTTGCACGCGACTTGCTGCTTACATACATGCTCGGGAGGAATTCTCGTAACAACGCCAGGGCCTGACCGGAGGCTCAGAGGAGGAAAGCAGCGTGCCAAAGGCCACCCAGCCGGAAGGGGCTGTGTGAGCTGGGGGCTCCGGCCCCAGAGCCTGAGGTGCTTCAGGAGGAACGGGCACTGCCGAGTAGCCTCTGTCAAGGGTGATGGGCAGGCCGAGCTCCACCTGGAAGCCCACTGGGGCCGGGGCCTCCTGTCGGCCGCTCACAGCCATCCGTCATCGCGGCCTGCTGACAAGGCAGGGCAATTATCCTGTATTATGAGTGCAGTCTCCTGGGGCCCAGGCGAGCGGAGAGACCAGGCTCCTGTCCCTGCCCTCGCAAGCACACGGCGGGGGTCCTCAACCCCCCCTGCCAGACTCGGAGGCCGCAGCAGGTCGGTGGAGCCGAGCGCCCCGAGGACCAGGGGGCCCCACGCGTGGGTGGTGGGCGGGCTGTAACAGTGGAGCGGAGATGCTGCCCGGCCCGCCTGCCCGCGTTCCCTGGACCCCCGAGGATTCCGGGGCTGAGCGGCTGCGGGGAACAAGCCAGCCCTCACCCCCGGGAGCCGGCAGAGGCCAGACCCGGCAAGCGTGCACTGCGCCCAGTCGCGCTGCAGGAGGAACACTCGGCACAGACAGAGAGCAGCGGGCAGAGAGCAGAGGGCAGAGGGCAGAGAGCCGAGGGCAGAGAGCCGAGGGCAGAGAGCAGCGGGCAGCAGGCGGGGCGCCCGGCCGGGGACGCTCCGGCCCCAAGCGCGGGGAGGAGGCCCCTGGCCGGGGCGGCGGCGGGGACGCCGGGTCTGGGGCCAGTGGGGCCTGTTAGGTGGGTGCTCGAGGGTCCTTCTGAGAGCTGGTCTTGCTGCCAGCCAGGCCGGGCGGCGCTGACAGGCGGCCCGTCTCTAATTCCCCGCCGACCCATCCGTCCTTTCGACGGACGCCCGGTGGGCCTGTCCCGAGGCCCGGGCCTGCGGGCGCCCTGCGGGGGACGGGGCCCGGGCGCCGCTCCG
>SJYS01012155.1:240748-250907 GCA_006410695.1 Philantomba maxwellii
GGCCACCCCCACCCGTCCAGCATGGTGACCGCCATGGGCTAGGGACCGCCCCACGGACCGACGGGCGGACGCCGGGGACGGCGCTCCCGGGGCACGGGGGACCCAGTGCCCAGCGGGCCGGCCCACCCCGAGACCGCGGCCCCTGCCCGCCCCGCTGGACACACGTGGCCTCACCTGTGGGCACCCTGACCGCCGCTGTGAAGCAGCTCCCAGGCGGGCCTGGCCACACCCAGGCGGGGTGTCCACCGAGTACCAGAGGCGTGAAGGACAGCTCTGAAGAGACACGAGCGGGCGAGGGACCCTCAGGCGCCGCGGAGAAGCCAGGGGAGCAGGCGGAAGAGTTGATTCGGCTCAGGTTTCTCACGAGGACGGGGAGACTTGGTTCTTGGGGCCGAGCACCACGTGGCCAGCCCGCCTGCCTGGCTCTGGGGGCAGGTCTCTGGGGGGACCTGGGCCCCCTCTGCAAGCGCCGAACCCAGCTGGGCTGAGCCTCTCCAGGGGGGCCGCGCAGGCCCCGGAGGGCAGAGACAATCAGGGGCGGCCCTGTGCCGATTCCCAGGCCAGGGCTGGGTCACAGGAAGGAAGCGCTTTCTTGAGAGGGGAAGCGTCTCCCACATCGCT
Organism: Philantomba maxwellii; assembly: GCA_006410695.1. Taxonomy (NCBI): domain Eukaryota; kingdom Metazoa; phylum Chordata; class Mammalia; order Artiodactyla; family Bovidae; genus Philantomba; species Philantomba maxwellii. Next base: position 241,370 of record SJYS01012155.1, read on the forward strand.
CTCTGGTCCTAAGGCTGGAGCCAGCCTGACCCGAGCCGCGGCCGCCGCCTCGGCCAGGACACCCAGTACATACTCCTTTTCCTGCTCGCCCCAGAACCCCCTCTTCTCGACACCGACGCAGAAGAAAAACATGTAAAAACAAAACGAGAAAAACTGCATAAGCTTAACTCGCCGATGAGTTGCTTTATTTTTAAACTCTTTGGGTCCAGTCAGTTGTACGTGGCCACAGGAGCCCTTGCTGTGGAAAAAAGAACCTACAAACCGAGGCTGTGGCTGGAGAGACTCAGATGGCACCGTCCTCGGATGGGGGCCGGGGGCCGGGGTGGCTCCAGGCTTCGGGGGGCTGAGGCGGCAGGTGGGGCCGCCAGGCTCCCGCTGCGCCGCGCTGCGGGTGTCTGGACCCTTCCCAAGGTACAGCTGTACATAACCGTGTCCGGGCGGAGAGTGCGGGCGCGGCGGGCGCGGCGGCTGGCCGGGGCCGGCCCAGGAAGAGGACTGTGCTGATGCAGGCCAAGTGCAATAGGGGGCACCGCAGCGGAAGTAACTTATTTTGTACTAGCATCCGCATCAGAAGAAGAATCGGCAGTATTTTCTGGTTTTATGTTTTATTTGGCTGGTTTTATTTTGGATTAGTGAACTAAGTTATTGTTAATTATGTACAACATTTATATATTGTCTGTAAAAATTGTATGCTCTCTTCCTATTCCTTCAAAGTGAATACTGTTAAGAATAATAAAATACTTTTTGTGAATGCCTCTGGCCTGCCTCGTGGGCCCACGGGGCTCCTGAGTCCCGCCTGGGTGTGGAGATTGTTCAGCGCGAACTGGCCCTGCAGCCCTGGGGTTCGGCCGGAAGGGCTCCTGGGACACGGGGCGCTGCGCCTCCCCTGCCCTGCGCCACCTGGACCTCTGCACTGCCTGGTGGGGGTCCTGGGGTGCCGGTGGGTGCGGGGGGGCTCAGGGAGGCTGTGGGCTCTGCACCCTCTAGGCACGTGCTGGCCTTTTCCGAAGGGCTCAGTGGGGCTCAGGGAGAGCCCACCCTCGAGCTCCTGTGTCTGAGCTCCCTGCTCACCAGTGTCTGTCCACCGGCAAACGTGACCTCCCATCTCTGACCGCTGATGTCACTGAGTGCTGTTCTCTAATCAATGATTCTGGTTACTGGGGACAGTCATCAAGACTGACATTCCTGATCAATGACACATCTGATCACCAGAGCCTGGGACTGTAGACATCGCTTCCTAACAGCCAGCCGATCGCCAGCTCGTGACCAGTGTTTCATCGAGGCCTCTGCTGGGGCTGTGTCCGGTCACGACTGTGCTCAGCAGTGTCTCCGGCGGCAGGCCCTGCTCACCAGCCACGGCTCCTAACCGCCTCTCACCAGCCAGGCCGCACCCTCTTCAGCAGTGTCTGCACCGGGCTGGCTGGCTGCTGACGCCCCTGCTCCCGACCACCACCGTGCCGTCACTACTGTCCCGGCTCATGCCGAGCGTGGTCACAGGTGCCACCGATCAGGACTTTCCTAATCAGGGATGGGTCCGATTGCTCATGCGTGACCAGCGTCTGCAGGCCCACCCCCGCACCAGCGCCTCTCAGCAACGTCCTTGGTCGCTTGCCCCAGTGACCTCAGGACCACTGCCCCTGGTCGCGGAGGGGCCTCCTTGCCATCAAATCTTCCGACTGCCCAGTGAGAGTCATCGCGTTCAACACGGGTGACTGCCGAGTCTTCCCTTCCAAGTCCCCGGTGACAGTGTCCCTCACCCCCCGATCAGCAGCAGCAGCGGCCGCCAGCCTCACGGGTCCCCGGGAACACCTGTCTCTAACCATCAGCGCCTCGATCCCCCCAAGACCACACACCTCCGGGTGGTCGTGGCCGCTGACTCGAGACCACTCTTGGTCACTGACGAAGGGACACTGATGCCCCCACCACCCCCTCACTCCCCAAGGCCCTGGTATCTGCGGCCAAGGCTGCCTCTCGCCAGCAGGATCTCTGATCTCCCCGAGGTCACATTCCTCCTTAAGTCCCCCTGCTCACCATCCATGATCCTGACCCCCACCGTCTCTGCTCCCCGGGTCCCTGGCAACGTGTATCTGACAGCCGTCCGCCTGCTCCCAGGCCCTCACGTCCACTGCCCAGGAGGCTCCTCTTTATCCCCAAGCCTGGCGGGCGCGGGCTCAGGTGCCTGCTGGGGCTCCCAGATGACCACCCCCTCAGTCAGGACAGAGAGGGGGGAGTGCCTGCCTGGGGCCCTGACCCGGGCCGCCCTGCTCTGCTCTGCCCTCCGCCTGCACCCTCGCTGGAGCAGGAACAGCCCGCTGCGTGGTCGGGGCGGGCTCTCAGCAGCTCCTCTCCTGGCCGTGGGGCTCGGCCTCTGTTCCCGGGGTCTTGCTGGCCTGCGCCCCGGCTTCCGACCACAGGAGAGGGTGTCCCACTTGGACGGTGCATCGAGCGCTCACGCGTGCCTGGCCCTGCTGTGGTCTGGGGGCTACGCGGCCCACAAGACCAGCAAGAGTCTCTGCTCCCAAGCAGAGGACATTCCAGACTGTGAGCGGCATGGCGACCCTGCCCAGCCTCTGGCCAACAGGCCCTCCACCCAGAGTCCGGGGCCACCGCCTAGAGCCTGGAGACTAAGCTGCTGCCCGAAGCTCGGGGCACAGGGCCTGACCCCCGACCCAGAACTTAGCACCTACCTGCGGGAACTCAGCCCGAGGCCCTGAGCCCGGACCTCAGAATCCGGGCGTCAGAGCAGAGCCCAGAACCCTCGGGGCCCTGCTGTGGGCCCCAAGCCTCAGTCCAGAGCTTGCAGCTCAGAACCAGAGCCCACTCCCGACCCGAGCACAGAACGCACAGCCCAGGATGACCCGGGAAGGGGCCTCCCTGTCCCCAGCGCTTGTCTAGCGGCCCCCCCTCCCTCCTTCCTTCTGCCGCTGCGGTTCCTGCAGGGGCCTGGGCCCTGGCCACGGAAGGGGCCGAGCGCTGGCTGGCCGCTGGGCCGCTGGCAGGCGCTTCTCAGACACCCGTGAACAGACCCGGCCACCGATCCCGCACACGGGCACCGGCCCCGTTGGCTCTTGGAGTGGGGGTGGGCCCGAGACACGCAAGACACGTGGGGGGACCTGCTGCCAGGATGACGGGCTTGCAGGGCAGGGGGCCCTGAGAGAGCTGGGTCGGTGGGGGCGCACTGCTGAGGGGGACGGGGTTCCCCGCAGCAGGGGGGCAGCTCGTGCTGGCCCTGGAGGCCCAGCTTCCCGGCCAGCGAGGCCCCCCAGAGCAGCAGGCCCAGGCCCGAGGCTCCCGCTCCCGCACCGCTGTTCCCAACCCCCAGCGAAGTCTCCCTCAGCCCAGGGTCATTGTGCTGGAAGCAGTTTCGATTCTGTGGCCGCGGAGCTCCCAGGCAGGGCGGGCGTGCTGGCGGGCTGCTCCGGGCGCCGGGGCCTTTACGACTCTGCGGGCGGCGCCGGGCGCCGGGGGTGGGCCAGCCTTTGTTCCATCTGGTTGCACCCAGGGGGGCAGGCGGCCCGGGCCCTTCCTCCTGCGGGGCCCCTTCTTCCCATTTGTGGGAGGAAGGACCCAATCCCTCCTTGTAATTCTTACAGTCTAGCTCGGTCCCCCAAACCCTCCTCCCCGTTCCTGGTGACCCTCCACCAGGAACAGGGCAGGGAGCCAGCATTCCAGGCCCCAGGGTCCCAGACCGACCCCACCCTGGGGGAACTAGGCGTGCGCGGGATGCCTGGGTCCGGCTCACCTGGGAGGAAGGCAAGGTGAGCCACGGGACTGCCCGGGCGGGGGGTGGGGGTGGGGACGGCGCGTCCTGAGCCACAGCGCGGCCGGCACATCAGAAGGTGGCCTGGCTTGTTTTGCTTTTAGGCAAAATGATGAAATGATTCCGAACTTTATCTGGAAAAACTAACAAGACCAGCAGAACAAGTCAGAAAATTAGGGAAAAAACAGCGCGGTGTGTGTGCATGGCTTTCCACTGTTAAACAAGCTTCTCTCATCTTGGTCGTTCAGACCTCGTGGCTGGGCGGACAGAATAAGCCGATCAACGGCTCAGCCTCGGGTGAGCCCAAAAGAGACCCGATTATTTACAAGATAACGGGTGGTCAACGGGGTGTCCTGCACTGATGCAGGCTATTCGGTCCCGGGGGTCGGAACACCCAGCTGGCAGCACCTCCACGGTGAAGGACTGCTCGGGTGTGGGACCGACAGCCTGCGGGCCGGCCCGGCCAGCGGACAAGTTTTGCTTGGGCTGCACCATGTTTGACAAAAATATGACTGAGTTGCAAATGCTTCTAAGTTAGGAGATTCGGGGAGTTCCCTGGCAGCCCAGTGGTTAGGATTCCAGGCTTGCACCGCCTTGGCTTGGGTTCAATCCTTGGTCAGGACGCTGGGATCCTGGAAGCTGTTTGGCACAGCCAAGAAAAAAAAATTGGGAGATTCACTTAAAAAGAGGCCGAAGAGCTGGCGCTGAGGGGCTGCGTGTGCGCAGGGCCGTCTCGGCACTGCTCCCCTCAAGCCCTGCTCCGTCCTCACCGGGCCCTTCCTGCCCAGGCCTGTCTGGGTCTTGGGGACACAGGGCTTGAGTCTCAGCGTCCGTGGAGTCTATGCCGCATCCTGACTTCTCAAGGAGTTGTTCTCAAAACCATTCACTGCAGCCTACCCAGCTGGGTCACCGGGTTGGTTCTCCGACAGAAAGACTGGCCAGGGAACACTGCAAACCTCCAGGTGAAGTCTGGCCTCTGAAGGGATCAAAGAGAAAGACGGGCCCATTTTAAGGAAATGTGCTAAGACTGAAAACCTTCTGGAGCAGGGAGGGAGCGGGGACAGCGCCCGGGGTCGTGCGGTGTGTCTGAAACGAGCCCTGAGATCACATTCTAGCTCCAAGGCTAGAACGCTGAGTAATCTTCCAGAAGACAGCCTGGATACAACCCACATGCTCAGAAAGAGGGCATGGTGAGCAGTCACTGAAGAAGTAAAAGCAGGAACTCAGGCAGGTGTTGTCGGCACCCATGCTTACGGCGGCTTTATTCACGGCAGCCCAAAGGCAGAGGCCACTCAGCTGTCTGCTGACGATGAGCGGATGGAGGCAACAAGGTCCATCCGCACAGTGAAATATTACTCGACCTTAGAAAGGAAGGGAACTCTGACACCCGCTACAACGCGGATGACGATCCTTGAGGGCTTCATGCTCAGCGAAACGAGTCAGCGGCAGACACACACACACACCGGCTGATCCCATGTATCTGAGGCCCCAAGAGCTCCCAGGGTCACAGGGACAGAGAGGAGAGGCTGGTTACCAGGGCTGGGGCGCGGGGGGTGGACGGGGAGTGGTCTCACGGGGACAGCTTCGGAGGCCCTGGGGATGACAGTGGTCACGCTGCACGCGGATGGGGAAGCCCCCAAGCCAATGACTGGACACGTGACAACGGTGGCCTTTATGTGATGTGGGTTTTACCACAGTAAACAAAAAGGAGGGGGTGCGGGGACCACAGGATGCCCACTAGAAAGCCTTGAAAATGCCTCCCGAAGGTTACGCTCTGAAGCCGAGTGCATAGCATGGTGACAACCGTCGCTGCAATGTCCGGGGAAGGAATTGTCCCCAAACGCTAACAGAGGGTGACGTCTTTGCGACAGGCGATTTCTCCTTCTCCTCATTTTCCAACTATTCCATAATGAGGTTTAATAGCTTTAATAATAAACAGAATTATTTAAGACTAACCATTGCAAAATGGGAGATAAAAACTTTGCAATTGGGCCAATATGCAAAAGCTCAAAACAAAAAAATGCAACATGTAATAAAAAGACAGCTCCCTGACACCTCCCCGCCCGGCCCCCGAAAAAAAAGAAAACAGGCAAAGGAGAGACCCAGGGGTCCTTCCCAACAGACATGTAAGTAAACACCTGGCAATCATCTGGACGGGAGCTCAACCCCAGAGAGCATTGCGTCCATGCAGACTTTGCATGGAGGCACCACTTTTAACCTCTCCTCTCAGGAAGACGGCGAAGGCCAGCAGACGGTAGGAATGGCTGCTGGCACGTGCCACTTGTGGGAATGTTGACTGGGTGCCACGTGCTCCCTGGCCCAGCAAGCTCGTCTCAGGAGCGCTTCACAGAAACACTAGAAATAAAAGGTTCAACTGCAAGGGTTTTTTTTTTGGGGGGGGGGGAGGAAAATGCAGAACAATATATAATGCATGACTTTTTTGTTTTAAAAAATATTTGTGTGGATATATAAAGAAATCTGGGAAGACATGCCTCATGAGTAACAGCTGTTACTTCTGGGAAGTGCGAGAGGCCACGGCGGGGAGGTGGTCGTTTTCACTTTATGAATTTGTGTCATTATCGTAAGCTGCCACTTGTGTTATGTAGAAAATAAAGAATCATTATTAGAACTTTTTCTCTTTGATCCGCCTTGCTTCTGGTCCGTCTCTCGGGGGTTCTCCCCTTCAGATCTGCCCGGAGAATGCCTCTTCACCCTTCAAAACCCCAGCCAAAGGTCCTAGAGGAAGCCTTACCTGACTTCTCCCTCCCCGCAGCCCCTCAGGGCTCCCGTCCTTAACCAATAACGCTGCCTGGCCGTGGGGCAGACAAAACTGCCCCTCCCTTGCTGTGCGGCCTTGAGCAAGCAACTGTCCCTCTGGACCCTCAGTCCTCATCAGTAAAGGCAGACCACACCTTGCAGGGCTGGAGAAAGGGTAATAGAGGAAGGCCAAGGGTGCTCCATCCTCGGAAAGCCCACCCAAGCAGCAGACGGCCTTCGGGGGCCAATTCAGCTCAGGGGGCTTCAGATGGAGCCCCGGAGCTTGTCTCCACCCCGGAGGCCCACGCGTTTGGCGGCCCCTTGGTTCTTGCTTCTCTAGGGCACCTAAGGCCGTGGACGGGAGTGTTAAGGCGACGGCCCTGGCCGTTTGGCGGGGGCTTTCCACGTTTCCCCCCGGCCTGCCCCCGGCAGGGCGGGCTGCCCCCGAGGACCCTCCTGCACAGCTGGGGACTGCTCCCCGGGAGGGGCAGGCAGGATGGCTCCCACTGGCCTCAGGCTGGAGCTGGGGCTCCTCCCCAGAGAGGGGACTTGGGGCGCCCAGCCCAGCTGCTTCCTTCCAGCTCTCTGGCCCCCTAGCCCCTCACCCCAACCCTGATGCAGGGGTCCCGGGGGGACCCCGGGGAGATGCTGGTTTCTTTCTTCTCCCCACCCCTCCCTCCAGGTGTGGCTGTGCTGATCTAGGGGAGGCCGTGATCCAGGCACAGAGCAGCTGCTGGGGGAGGCCCCCGTCCTCAGGAGCGGATGCTGGGGGAGCCCCCCCATCCTCAGGAGCAGGCAGGCAGATCTACACACACGTCCCCCCACGGCACCCCCGTGCACTGCCTGTCTCCACCCGCACCCACGGGCGGCACCCTGGCCGCCTCCGTCACTCGCTGCTCGGGCCCTGCCACCTGTCTGTTCGGCCATGGGGCTCACGTGCGACCTTTTCATTTCAATGGTGAACACAACTGAGCAACTGAACTGAACAGAAAGAGAGCCAAACACACACCACCTCCAACCACTGCGGGATCCTTGCCTGGAGAGTCCAGCGCGCAGAAGAGCCCGGCAGGCTACCGTCCACGGGTCGCGAAGGGGCAGACACGACCCAAGTGACCAGGCACGCACCCCACCTGGTCCTGGTTTCCTCTTCCACGTAAGAAACCGCCGCCAACTCAGACGCTCAAAGGCGCATGCGTGTCTGTGCCACCATTTGTGGGTCAGGAGCCCGGGGCGGGCTGGCTCAGGGCTCCATGTGGCTGCAGACGAGGTGCCACCAGGGCCGGCCTCTCAGCAGAGGCTGGACCGCAGAGACACCCGACCGGCCGCCAAGCTCCTCGACTCCCCTGCAGCTGCGCCATGTGGCAGCTCCTTCTAAGTGGGCAACAGACAAGACTCTGACGGAGGGGCNGGGCTCCATGTGGCTGCAGACGAGGTGCCACCAGGGCCGGCCTCTCAGCAGAGGCTGGACCGCAGAGACACCCGACCGGCCGCCAAGCTCCTCGACTCCCCTGCAGCTGCGCCATGTGGCAGCTCCTTCTAAGTGGGCAACAGACAAGACTCTGACGGAGGGGCTCACTGGGCGGAGCTCACATAAAGGCCCACAGTCCCAGAGCGACATCCCCCGTAAGTCAGAGCCCCCTCTTCTCGGGGGAGTGGGAGGGGCCTAGAACTGCAACTACTGAGTCAAGGGACGCCCCCCCCCGCTGCCCCCCACCTGTAGGCTAAGGCCAAGGAATTTCCAAACTTGTCCCAGTTACCATTCCCACCGCAGGGTCTGGGGACTTCACACCCTCGCTGCCACTTAGTACGCTTTGGACACTGCGTTTACACTAGCTTGTTGGGTATGAAATAGTCTCTCGCTGTGGAGAGGTCTTTCTGGAATCTGCAGCTGATCAAGTCCCTCCCCTGCTGCTGATTCACAGCGGCCCCAGGGCCCCCCAGTCCAGGACACACGCACACCCGGGCCTGGCGCCCGAGCCCTGAGGCCAAGCCCTGCGGACTCTGTGCCCGCAGGCCCTGCAACTCCTTCATGTTTTGAGGTTCTGAACTTGTTGATTTATTAGGAAATAAATAGCCAGACAAGTCACCTGTATGGTGTTAAATGTGCATGTGAATGANGAAATCACGTTCATCTGGAGTGGACTGAGACATCTATGGGGCTTTTAGTACGGTGGCCCCCCCGCAAGCTCACTTAGCACGTTTATTGAGCGCCGCCGGGCGGCGGGCGCGGGCGGCGGGCGCGGGCGGCGGGCGCGGGCGGCGCCTACTTGCTGTCCACCCGTTTCAGCTGCTTCTTGCCATTGATGGTCACCGACTTGAGCCGCCCGTCCTCCTCCACCTCCACGCGCTCCTGCCCGTTCTCCACGATGCGCTTGGTGGTGACCTTGTGGCCGTTGACGATCTCGGTGGACGACATCACCGATTTGAAGCCGGAGCCGCCAAAGGACGTGGACGAGAAGGTGGTCCGGCTGGCGCCCCCGCGGCCCAGGCTGTCAAAGGCCGAGAAGGCCTCCATGAAGGCAGGAAACTCGCCGAAGCCGGCCGAGAATGCCCCGCGCAGCCCGTGGCCCCGGGCCCCGCGCTCGCTGCTGAAAGGCGCATCCCAGAAGTCGAAGGAGAAGGGGTCCAGGCCTCCGAAGAACTCGTGGAAGATGTCCTCTGGGTTGCGGAAAGTGTAGCTGCCGCCGAAGGGGCCGCCGTGCGGGGAGCCGGTCCCGCCGAGCCGCCAGCCGTCACAGCCCGCGCGGTTGTACAGCGAGCGCTTCTTGGAGTCGGACAGGACCTCGTAGGCCTCGGACACCTGCTTGAACTTCTTCTCGGCCTCCTCCTTGTTGTCGGGGTTCTTGTCGGGGTGCCAGCGCAGGGCCAGCTTGCGGTAGGCCTTCTTGATGTCCTCCGGGGAGGCGCTGGCCTGCACCCCGAGCACTTCGTAGTAGTTAGCCATGCCCAGGACCGGGCGTGGAGGCGGAGACGCGGGCCGGGGCCCGGGTGGCCAGGGGCGGGGGCAGCAGCGGCAAGTGC
>SJYS01012155.1:335547-363143 GCA_006410695.1 Philantomba maxwellii
GGGGGAGCCTCTTCTGATCTGGCTGGTTTCGGGGGAGCCTCTTCTGATCTGGCTGGTTTCGGGGGAGCCTCTTCTGATCTGGCTGGTTTCGGGGGAGCCTCTTCTGATCTGGCTGGTTTCGGGGGTTTCTCTTTTCTTCTCTGTGGCCAAAGTTTCTCCAGGGTTAAAAGTAACCTTTGTTTTAGAACACCAAACATTGGTTAAAGGCGAAAGGGGCGCAGGGATGCGCTCTGCTGGGGGCCATCCGTCCACTGTGGACGAGGAGGGAGCGGGCTGCCGCCCTGGCCTCAGGCGCTGCTGCTGCACACTGTCCGAGGCGGCCAGAGGCCACGGACTCGTCCTTGACCTCAGAGACACAGGTCTGCATCGAGGAGCTGGGAGGACGCATCGGGCGCTGTGGGGACACGGACGGGCTGGCCTTGGCTGGGGGCAGGACGGGGAGAGGACAGCCCTCAGCCCCGGATCTCGTGCTGCCGGACGGCCTCCCAAGCGGCCCCAGCCTGCTGGGCATAGGCCCCTGGGGCCCCTTCCCCCGGGGCACAGGGAGCCCTGGCGCGGCCCGCGGGGATGGCCAGGGGCCCGGCCGGGTGAGGGGCTGGCAGATGGTTTCTGTCCATGGGGCCGTGCTTATGTTAATTGCAGATATTTTTACCGTATTGTGTTACTCCATCCATCTTTGTGAACGGTCCGTCTTGTAAAATTCTTTTAATGATGTTATTTTTTCTTGCCTATCTTCATCATCTGCAATTATTTATAATATCATTGTCTTTGTTTCAAATACTGGGTATAAACATTGTTGTAACAGTTCTTCGATGGGGTTCATATAATTTTTACAATTGCTTAGAAGTGCTTCACTGGCCAAAGAGGGACGAGGCGGGCCATTCTTCTGGGGGAAAGAGGCACCCGAAGGGCTCCGCGCGCTGGGTGACACGGCCCCCCGGTCGGGATGCTCCAGAGAGGGCGGCGTGCGTCTGGCTCTTGACCGGGCCTCTCAGCTGCCGTCCCCACAGACGGGGCCAGAGCTCCACAGGCCCCTGTCGGGTGAGACGCCAGGCAGAGATGGATGGTTTGTTTTCACTTTACAGGGATTTTCTGAAGCTTCAGCTCTCGCCCCTCACCTCTCTGCAGCCCTCTTTTCTCCCTGCCAGGCTGCTTTATGGAGTCTCCTCGGCCGGCTGGGGACAGGACCTGGTGGGAGGCTGCTGACCGCCCAGGGATCCTCCTGGGGGGTCCCCGCCCCTCAGGGTCGCTGCCCTGCCGCGGCTGCTTTGGGCCCGGGTGGGGCTCCCCGGGGACTGTGCGGGGTCCCTGGAGCACCACCACACACCACAGACCCCTGGCAATCTCTGCTCAGCACGCGCAGGGGCCCCTCCTGGAGTGAGCCCACTTCCCTCCCAAGGCTCTCACCGAGCCCACCGCCCCCTGTGCCGCCCACCTTCCCTGACGGCGCAGCCCCAGAGCTGGGGCTCGGGCCCGCGTGGGCCCTGCCCTCGGGCCCAGGCCGTCTGCGGTCCTTCCAGGTGGGCGGAGCCCGGGGCCCTCGCAGCATCCCTGGCCTCTAGGTGGTGGGGCCGGGGGCGGCCGGGGCTGCCTCCCGTGACCCTGGGATCCCGTGACCCTGGAGCCGTGGCTGACGATGGCCCAGGTCCGGGCTCGGAGCAGGGGTCTGGGCTGGGGGTGGTCTCTGTGTCTCTGGCCGAGTCATGGACGCGCCCGCCAGGCTCGTTCCGTGCATTCCGCGTGCTGGAGAGAGCTGGAGAGGGCGGCAGCCTCGCGTGGCCTCCCGGCGCCACGCTCTCACTCGCTCTTTTCTTTTCTCTACGAGACTTCCCTTGCACGCGGTCGGGCGTATGTGCTACGTGCAGCTTCGCGTTCCGAGTCCTTTCAAAGGTGACGTCAGCTGTCGGCCACGTACCCTCGCGGGGCTCCTCGGGGAGGTGACGCCCCGGCCTGGGCACGGTCCTGCTGGGTCCTCCTCCCTGGGAGTGCCCTTCCGGGTGAGGGTGGCAGTGCGGAGACACCGTCCGCAGGGGTGTGAGCGGGCGCGCGGGGGTCGCCGCACCTTCTCTGCCGACGTGCGGTGCCGACAGGTGTGAAATCTGAGGAACATGAGTGTTCAGCACACTTTTCTTTCCACTTTTCCCTATGGATCAAGTTATTTAAGAGGGTTGGGATGAAAAAAACCCTCACAAAAGACCCATCTTACAGATGAGGAAACTGAGGCTCAGGAAGGTTAACATTCCAGGCAGGCTTTCAGGCGGGTCTGGTAAGCTGCAGGCCCTTGCTCTTTTTTCAGGAGCCCCGTCCCTGCCTCCCAGGCACACAGGGCTGCAGAGCCCGCACATGCCCAGCCCACAGCGCCTCAGTAAAGGCTGGCAGCCCCGGGCGGGTGCCCCTAAGAGGGTGGCCCGAGCACAGGTTCCGGAGGGTGCCCGAGAATCCACTCCAGGCAGCGTGTACGGGCGGGACTCGGTGTCTGGGGTGGTGTGCGTGGGCAGGGCGCATCTTACAGGAAAGAAAAGTTTCATTTCGAACCCAGAGGGCCGGCGCAGCCTGAAGGCCCACTGTGTGAAGCCTGTGCGGACACGACCACACCGTGACCCGGACGCCAGCACCCCCGCGCCCCGCCCCGGCACCAACGTGAGTTTCCGCCTCCCCGGAGCGCGGGCACCTGTGCCGCAGCGGCCTCCGCCTTCCCCCCTCCCTCTGCCTTCTCAGACCGTCCTCTGGGGGATGCTTAGAACTGTGCCTCCAGTCGAGACCTGCCTCTGACCCCGGGCTGACCCCGCGGTGGCTCCGGGACCCCTGCACCCGTGGCGGCCCACCCCCCGGGCGCTGCCCCACGGCCAGGCTCTGGGTCCCTCAGAGGCATGACCTGGAACGCGGGCAGGGTCACTGGGAGCCAGGAACGTGGAGATGGACGGGGGGACCCTCGTCGCCGCCGGCCACGTCCCCCACCCTCGCCACCCTCTGCCCAGCGGGTCCCCAAGCTGTCGCGCAGGGAGGGCCTCGGCCTTCCGGACGGAGGTGGCCCTTTGGAAGGGGCAGTTTTGTCAGTGCGGGCCCTTCAACCGTGAGGCACCGGACTTTGGGGGAAGCTCCTCGGGTGTCCTGGGGAGGGGCCGTCCCGCGAGCCCGTCCAGCTCTGAGGTCTCGGAGGGCAGCATCCAGGGCTCCACAAGGCTCTGCTCCCGTACCCCAGCCCAGAGTGGACGTGTGACTCTGACGGCCCCGCGTCCGTCCTCAGGCTCCAGGAGGAGCCATGGGTCGCGATGGGCAAACACAGCCCAGACCACAGCCCAGAGTGGACACGTGACTCTGAGGCCCCCGTGTCCGTCCTCAGGCTTTCTGTAGTTCAGACCCTTTTCGGTTTTCATCAGGAAATTCTACATGAAGTACATCAGAGGAAGCCTGACTCCCAGGCCTGAGTCCCCCGGCCGCTGCAGCTCCTGCCTCTCCCTCTCACCTGCAACCCGGCCTCTGACACCTGGCCTGGCCCCATGGGCTGTGCGGTCCCACAGGAGAGGCCCAGCGCGCCTGGGGTGGGGCGGGACACCCAGAGGACTCCCTGGCCTCCTTCCCGGCCTGCGGAGCCGGCGGGAGGCCCATTTGCTGCTGCAGCTGCCACGACCGTGGCCACCGGCTGGCACAGCGGGACCCCAGGCAGCAGACGCGCCGCAGCCCCACGAGGACCAGGCCCGCCTCAGAGCCAGCGGGAGGCAGGAATGGGGCGGCAACCCCGACCCCAGGGAGCCGTGTGCCCCGAGTTGCCGGTCTGAGTGGCTTCATGCCCCGTGCAAGCCAGGTGACGTGCCCTGGGTACTTAGACCAGATGCGGTGCCCACAGCCACCATCTCCGGGACCCGCTGGCTCTTAGGCACAGGGCAGTCGGGGCAGAGGCCCCGAGGCCCCGTGGGCTGAGCCTGGCAGGGTGACAGCTCCCGCGAGCGGGAGGAAACCGCCACACTCACCAGGGATGTGGACCTTGAACTTGCCGCTCTGTCCAAAGGCGCTGTCGATGACCCCCAGCTCGCCGGTGGACAGGTGCACCCTGAGCCCCACGAACAGCTGGATGTTGGTTTCCTTCTTGAACAGGGAGCGGCCGATCACGCTGTGGTCGTCCAGCACCTGCGCCCACCCGCCCGGGGAGAGCGTCAGTGCCAGGGGAAGGCCGGCTGCCACGCGCATGGGTGGTCAGCCCGCGTCACCGCTGACGACCAGCCCCTCTACCCCACCACCCGCAGGGACACACAGGGGTGACGGGAGCCCACGGCAGTGCTGCCCGCCGTCCTGGAGCCAACAGCTCCTCAGCGAGGCCAAGGGGGTGCCGCCCACTCCCGAGCCTGCCCCGCCCGTGCTTCGGTGACCTCCCATCCCCAGGCCCCTTGCCAGCCCCACCACGGCCTCTGCATAGAGGGGGGAAGGGGCTGTGCACGCGTGTGTAAGCACCAGGTCTACCAGGCCTCGGAGTGCCACGGAGGCGACCTCCTGCCCTCTGGGCGCCAGGCACTGCCTGGGCACCATGTGGAGCCGGGCGTGTGGTCAGCGGGGACCTCCTCCTGGGGCCCCGCAAGCCAGGCTCAGGAACATCGCACTTCTGCCCACGATGCCAAGGTTTAGCCAAGCCCGCGGATGGGCTGCTCTGAAGAGCAGAAGCTGCCCCACTTACCCTAAAACCCTTGCAGAAAAACACAGCCTACCCGACTAGATTCATCAGCCAGATCCCAGGCACGCGCCCCCCTCTCCCAGTGACGGGCGGGCGGGACACAGGCCCGCGGAGAGCCGTCAGCCTTGCCCCCACGGGAGCTGCTCTGCGCCCTCCACGCACGCAGACCTGGCCCTGCCCTCTGCGTGGCAAGGCTGTGTGAGGGTGCCCCGGGCCCGCTGCATGTGGACCCCATGGAGCAGCTGTTCCGACCCCTACAACCGGGGAGTCCAGGTGAGCAGGCGTCACCAGCCTCGGGGCGAGGGTGCCTGTCGCCTACGCAGGCCCCCAGCTGAACCCCCGCAGAAGGGCCTGCACGTGAAGCCCCGTCCCAGCCTCGCGTGGGGCCGGGTCAGCCAGCAGGGCCAGGACAACAGCCAAGCGGACCCGCGGGTCTGGACCAGCCGTGCGCGTCCCCGCCCTGGGGCCAGTCCCGAGCTCGGCATCGCTGCTGAGGCCGCTGGCCAGCGCCGGGAGGCCCTCGGAGCCCTGTGGACCCGCAGGCCCTCGTCTGCAACGGTTTTCCTGAGCTCATGGACAGGATCTGAGTCGCTTGCCGATGTGGGGGCAGGGGGACAGCGGAGACAGATGCCCGCCGGGGAGCCAGGAGGGGCCAGGGCACCCCTGCACCCGGAACACGGCCTCCAGCAGTGATGGGGTGTGGCCGTGGGTCGCAGCAAACCTCTGCCGCAGGGCTGGCGTTCAGTGATCCCTGGGGTCAGAGGGCGAGGCCTCCTGCGGGCGGCGGTCAAGCTCGTCTCCACAGTCCCCCAGCCTCAGCGGAGCCCGCGGGGATCAGACACCAGCACGTCCCACGGGGAGGCCGGCTTCCCCATGAGCCCACCCTGGGATGTCGGGCGGGGCCCATGCTGAGCCTTGGCACTGAGATGGTCCCAGGGGCCGCAGCGTCCACGAAGGACCCACCTGGCCGGTCGGCCCTGCGGCCGTGGGCTGCTCCCTGAGCGCAGCAAGCCTCGCACGGGGTCCACCGGGCGCGGCCTCTCTGCCCTGGCCCCCAGGCGGGACTCGGCTGCCGCACGCCTATTTACGTCGTCACGCACGTGTCTGTCTCCGGCTGGCTCTGCCACGTGGCCTGGGACTGGCCAAGTCCTGAGGCGACTGTCCTCACTCCAGCCGGAGGATGGGTGCCAGGATGGGGGACCACTGGAAGGGGGCCTGGTCCGCGTCCCCCGGCCCCGCAGCCTGTGCCCGGGGCTTTGCTCAGCCTCGGGGGCTTCTTCCAGAAGGGCTCCTGGCAGGAAGGGGTGCTGGTGTCGGCGAGAACAGGGGAGACCCACTAGCAAGACAGCCGCCCAGGGGCCAGGACCTCGGCTGCAGAAGCTGAAGCTGGGGCAGTGGGGGCTGCCGGTGCGGGTGCTCCTCTGACGCGCCCGGGGCCAGCAGGACGAGGCGCCCAGCCTGCGGAGGACAGGCACCGGGAGGGCCCCCGGGGAGGCCTCTGCCGCTAGTGGGCCCTCAGAGCCGCCGGGACCGGCAGCGCCCAGGTCCCCGGACGAGGGCATCA
Organism: Philantomba maxwellii; assembly: GCA_006410695.1. Lineage (NCBI taxonomy): Eukaryota > Metazoa > Chordata > Mammalia > Artiodactyla > Bovidae > Philantomba > Philantomba maxwellii. The sequence continues at coordinate 341,778 of SJYS01012155.1, forward strand.
AGGCTCGTCTGTCCTTTCCGGCTTAAGGAGACCGCTGCCACCACCGCGCCTCCCCGAGCCGGGAGGGGCAGCCCGGCCCCCCGTCTCGGCACCCATCCGGGGTCACAGGACACGTGTGCCCCCTGCAAGGCGGTTGTAAGGAAGACATGGTCTCTGGGGACGACTGGCCCCACGTAACCCCCCGGGCAAACCTGGGGTGGAGAATGGCCCGCAAGTCCCCTCACTCTGTCGGGCGACTTCCAGAGGCCTCGGGGCTCGGCTCCGGCCCGAACACCCACTAACAGGACGCCCAGGCCCACTCCTCAAGACCGAGGCCTGCCCGGCACCCCGGGCGCCGACCCGCAGGGACAGGCCCCGTGTCCGCGGCCCTGACTCACGGACCCTGCCTCCCTGGCAGTCCCCACCCCTGGGCGCCGACGTGGGTGAAGCGCTTCCAGCGTCAACGAAGGGGCCCCAAAGCGCCGCGTTCCGGGATGAAAGGTGGGCGGGCGCTGGGCACCTCTCACAGGCCAGGCCCACCCATGCGCGCTCTCACCAGCTTTCCCCGTGTTCCGGGATGAAAGGTGGGCGGGCGCTGGGCACCTCTCACAGGCCAGGCCCACCCATGTGCGCTCTCACCAGCTTTCCCCGTGTTCCGGGATGAAAGGTGGGCGGGCGCTGGGCACCTCTCACAGGCCAGGCCCACCCCTCGGGCCAGGCCCTCCCACGCGCGCTCTCACCAGCTTTCCCCCAGCTCCATTAGAGAGGCCACAGCTTCTGGGCTGGGGGCGGGGGGACTGGTCCACGGCTGGGCCAGGCCAGTACCTGCTCAGGACATTGGATCCAGAGCCAGCACTTTCCACCATGGCCAGCTGCCCTGGCCCTCTATCTATACAGAAAAAGCCATTTTCAAAGGGGGGGCCAACAGACACGGGCTATCAGACGCCGTGGGGAAGGCAGGAGAGACCTGGGCGCTGGGCGGGGCCACCACTCGCGGGCGGCGTCTGATCTCCCTGAGGCGAGGTCTGCTCGGCTGCGGCTCCAGAAGAGTCTCGATTCCCCTGAGCGGCCTGGGAGCCGGGTGGGGCCCGGGGGCTGCAGGCAGCGTTGCCGGACAGCTAAGAGCCCGCGCTGGCCAGAGGCCGTCTCAGGCCTGCTGCGCCCGGGCCGCGTGCTCCCCGGGGCCCCGGGCACAATTAGCGAGCCGTCAGCAGTGGAGCGGGGCGAGCCGGGAGCCGTGGCAGAGCCGCCCAGACTTCAAAGCCGGCCAGCGCGCCTGGTGGCGTCTGCGCGTCCACACTTGGTTGGGCCGATGCCGCAGGCTCCTCTGCCCAGCCTGCAGGCCCTGCCCGTCCGGCGCCAGGGGGGCCAGGCCCAGGGGGGCCGGCACACCCAGGCTGACCCCAGCACGGTGGAGAGGGAGGTGCCAGCTGGGGACCCAGGCAACTGCGCCAGGAGGGAAGTCCAGGAGGGCAGATGGGGCCTGGCGCTCGGGGCCGGCCCTGCCCACACGGCAGCCCCCTGTCCGCAGTCCTGAGGGCGGGGGTGCACAGCCCCCGCTTCTCCAGCAAGGGAACTGAGGGGGAGAGACTGCCCAACTCCCGGCCGTGCCACCTCTCACTGAAACTTGCCTGCAGGCGGCCAGGGCAAAGACGGCACTATGCCCTCCAGTGTGAGGCATGCAGAGCAGCGTGCGCCGAGGCCCCTGGGTCAGCGCTGGGCGCCAGCAGAGGACGAGGCACAGCGGGTCAGAGACCAGGCCACGCGGCCCGCAGTCACGGGCTCCAGGGCCCTGCACACCCACCCCCATCACCCGCGGCTGCACACACTCAGGGCCGCACCAGGACAGCCTCAGGCAGGCCCCACGGGAGCCCGAGTTCCCGGTGCCGGCGTCTCAGCGGGCGGCTCTGAGTCTGCGGACACCGGTCGGTCCCAGGACCACCACGCCCATCCCTGACCCCGGGACTCAATGCTAGGGAGCCACAGGGACAGAGAGGCCGACATGCGAGTCCGCTCAGGGCCCAGCAGGTGGGGGCTTCCAGGTGGGGCTGCGGGGACGGCTGACAGTGGGGGCCGCCTAAGAAGCCGCCCGCCCGCGCTGAGCAGCTGCAGGGCCCGCCTGCGTGCTGGCCTGGCTCTGACTGGCTGAGCCAGAGGATGTGGATGCGGCTCCCTGTCTGAGGCTGCAGGCATAAAGGCGTGCTCACCCGCTCCACGACGCCGTGTTTCTGCTTCAGCTTGTACACGCGCAGCGCGGGCAGGGCGCTCTCCACGTAGTTCCTGTCTTCCAGCCCATGCAGCAGGATGCCGTGGAAGGCCAGCCGGCACGTGTTGGCGTGGATGTCGGCATCTAGCCTGGAGCCGATCACCAGGCACAGCCGCGGGCAGGTGACGGGCTTCTCAAACTCCACCAGGGCCCACTGCTGCCGGGGGCAGGGGCCTGCCGAGGCCTGGCCCGTCTTCTCGTCGGCCTCGGCCGCGGCGGCCGGGGCCGGGCCTGGGCACAGGTACTGCTCCTGGAAGAGGTACTCGCGGGAGAAGTCGAAGGAGTCCAGCACGGGCTCGCGGTCGAGGCTGTCGGGGGCGGGGCTGAAGAACATCACCCGGCCCATGACCGTCTCGTGGCCCACGGTGATGTGGAACTTGGCCTTGGTCTGCAGGGGCCCCCGGAAGTAGGGGATCTTCTCCACGGAGATGAGGGCCGCGTGGACCGTGTGCAGGGAGTCGGGGGCACACACCAGGCCGCGCTCCAGCAGCCTGGGGTCGAACTGGGTGACGCAGAGGCCGAGCCGGTCCCCCTGCATGGCGGAGCTGACGGGAGTGTGGAACATCTGCATGGACTTCACCTTCCTCACCACCTGGGCGAAACGAGAGCGGGCTCAGAGTCTGTACCTCGGGGCAGGGCCCACGTGGAGAGGTCTGCATCCCAGGGCTGCCAGCAGCCACGGGCTCCCGATCAGATGCCCCCGCACGGAGCGGGTCCACGGGGCGCCTGGGCCTGGCTGTGGGCGGTGGTCACGACTGCACCGCCGAGCCCCTCTCGCCCCCTCCCACCCAGGCTCTGTCCGTCCTGCACTTTCTTCCCCAGCCTTCAGTCCAGCCTTGCTTTCCCACACCCCGCCGCCTGCCTGGCCTCGCCCGGCTGCCTCGAAAGTGCAGGACTAGCACGGCTGCCCAGACCCAGGTGGGCAGAGCCCTGCCCCAGTGCCTCCCGGCCACGCCACCCGCTGTGCCACCCCTGCCCACTCAGGCCCGCCCGCTGCCAGCCTCCGGGCTTCGCCGGGCAGAGCCACTCCTCATTCCCTGGACACACAGGCCCCGGGGCCGCTGCATGCTGGGCGCTGTTCCGGGCGTGGGGACAGGGCCAGCTGTGTCCGCAAAGAACGCAGCACCCAGAAACAGCACTGCAGGTAGTGTCACAGCCACGAAGCCGGTTAGCATAAACGGACAGACACACAGCGCTTCNGCTTCGCCGGGCAGAGCCACTCCTCATTCCCTGGACACACAGGCCCCGGGGCCGCTGCATGCTGGGCGCTGTTCCGGGCGTGGGGACAGGGCCAGCTGTGTCCGCAAAGAACGCAGCACCCAGAAACAGCACTGCAGGTAGTGTCACAGCCACGAAGCCGGTTAGCATAAACGGACAGACACACAGCGCTTCCGCGTTACTAACACGCCCACAGGCGGTGCAGCATTCACGCCCTGCTTAGAGCAAACGCCGCAGCATGATGCTGGGGCTGGGGCTGGGGGCTGGGGGAGTCTGGCTGTGTGGGGGCAAAGGTCAGGGGAGACCTCTGCCTAGGCATGTCTGAGCTGACACCCTGATCACGAGAGCCAGCTGTGCGGGGGCCAGAGAAAGTCCACTCACAGCCGGGGTGCCTGGAGGTGTGGAGGCGGTGGGGGCTGCAGCGGGGGCGAGGAGCGGGTGCGACTGGACGCCCCCGGGGCGATGGATCTTATTTGTTCCCAAACCTTCACACGCCCACCCCAGCAGCACNAAAGCCGGCCCCCCGCCGAAGCCCTGGCTCCCCGCCGACGCCCTCGAGGGAAGGCAGCACCGGGCCCCCGCCGACGCCCCGGCCCCCCGCGGACACCCTCAACGGAAGGCAGCGCTGGCCGCTAGGGTGCTGGCGCCCAGTCTACGAGGTCGGGGTGTGGAACCCCCGTTTCCTCCCCGTGGAGGAGGGCTGGGCGGAAAGAGCCTGGTCCTTCCCAGTGGAGCCTGAAAAGCCAGTGTTTGTTTAAAGACCATTAACCACCTAACCAGGAGGTCAGGGGGCAGAGAAAGTGAGAGGAGTGGTGTCAAAAGCCACCGTCAAGATCAATCAGAGAGAGACACCCTGCACGGTCCGCGCGGGCGCCGGGACGTGGCCTTCCAGGAATGCGGCGCGGGGTGACCGAGTGACTGCGGAGTGCCACGTGACCCCAGCCCTGCCTGGCGCGTGGGGCCCTGCCGGAGCCGTCCGCGGCCCTCACCCTGGCCGCGCAGCGGGCCTGCTGCCCAGCCCCGCGATGCGCTCACCACCCTCTGCAGGGTCCCGTCCCTGCAGCGTGCCTGCCACACGGTGTGTGGGGGGCACCTGAGCCTCCACGGGGGAAGCGCCCGCAACACGCGAGGGACTGGCGAGACAGTGACAGCCACAGAGACGAGAGACGGGGCGGCGGGGGGCACGGGGAGCTGGCAGGAGGCGGGGAGGAACGCCATCAAGCCAGCCAACACTTTCAAACTCGAGCTCACGCCTGCTAAGCAGTTTGGCCCTTTCTGATTAATAAACAAGCTTTACCATCCTCTGGGTCAGTTATTCTTCATAAAACCCTACGAGGCGGTCAATATTTTTACATTCAATTTTATGGATGAGAAAACAGAGGATTATGATGTCTCCAAGGTCACAAGGCAAATAGACTGGGACTTGGGCTGATCAGCTCCAGGACCTCGAGGCAGGCCTGTCCCCTGACCACCCGACCAGCTGACCTAGGGTGGCGCTGGGGGCCGCAGGGTGGACACCCCCACCATGAATCCCGGAAGAAGGCTCTGGGGCTGGAGGCAGGGGCCAGCCATCTCCCCTGCCCCAGCGGGCCTCAGCGGGGCCTCCTGATGGCCAGCCCGGCAGACTTCAGACTTGGCCCCTCAGAGCCCCTCAGCGCCCCACTCTGCCCAGCAGGGCCCCAGCGGGACGGGCTAGTGGGAGAGCAGACAGACGCCTCGGCCCCACGCACTCAGGGGCTCGCTCCGGCTTCTGAGCCTCCGCGCTGTGCTTTCTGGTGTCTGCGGCCCTCGGCGAAAGGCTGGGCTCACAGTGACCGGGGCACTTTCTGAGGCCGCTGAACGCCGGCAGGGAAGTGGCCCGAGGTGGGGTCCCGAGGCGCGCGCCTCTGCCCTGCACAGCACCAGCCTGCAGGATCGGACACCCAGGCAGCGGCAGCGAGGGCAGAGGAGAGACATGGTGCCCGCAGGACGCTCGTCGAGTGACAAGCTGGTCCTCACTGTTCGCCCAACCACCCCCAGATGGCTCCGGCGACGGCACTTCACAGATCCGGGGTTGAGGCCCGGGGGTGAGGCATGTGCCCGTCTGGAAGCCCCTCTCCCGTCACCCCACACATGCCAGCCCCGCCAGCGTCCACGAGCACCGCAGTCCTGACCCGGCTCTCAGGCAGTTTTGTGTCTGCAGCATAGGACACAGAGGAGCCAGAGCCACAACTCACGCGAGGGACCAGCACGTGGGGGCCCGACAGCCTCCAGAATCAACAGACGCCGCAGAGAAGGGGGCTGAGCCGCGCTTCTGATGGGCAGAGGTTGCTGTGATAATGGCACTGGCCGTAATGAGATTGGGCCCGTTATCCGCTTCTGTCCGCTAATGAGCCTGGAAGCTCCTAGCTGTGCCAGAGGCGAGGGTGCGGGCCCTGCGGCTGCGTCAGCGCTTAATGACCTGTAAGTCGGGAGAAGGGGAGAGACGCACCGAGGTCACACTAACAAGCTTACACCAGGATCAGTTACTGCAATCCAAAGCGGCTCAGACCGGAGGGAAGAATGAAATCAGCTCTCAAAGATCCGTCCAGGTTTGGCTCCATCAGCCCTGACCAATTTGGTTTAATAAGGTTTCAATTTGGCTGCTCTTATTTCTCCCTCTTCTTTGAGCTGGGCCGGGCACAGATAAGACACCCCCGCCTGGTGCATTAGCTGCATCCTGCAGAGACAGCAAACCTCAGGGCGCCGCCGGGGAGAGGGCGTCCCGGCTGCGGGGGCGGCGGGCAGGTCCCAGGGGCGCTCCCACCCACTCGTTTTCTACAGGAACAAACCATTCAGAGGGGTTCGGGGTCAGGCGAGGTGCCCAGGGCCTGCGCTCCCTCCTGGGACTGACCCGTCTGAGCCGCCGCTCGTGCTCGGCCTCAATGTGGGGTTGAAGGCCCCGAGGCCCGACTCCGGCCTTGCCGCCGGGGAGCAAGCTCCACGGAGTCTTCACGTGTCCCCGCACGGGCGTTCAGAGCCACGTGAGCACCGCGTGAGGCGCAGGCGCCTGTGGGGTCCAGGGCCTGTGGGGGGCTGCCGGCCCGCTCGACGGCTCGTCCCCTGCCCCGGGTGGGCGTCCGCTCCTGGCGGGAGGCCTCTCTGCGCGCACAGCCGCCTGCAGGCTCACACAGCCGCGGCCGGGCCGCACGGCCTGTCCAGGTTGCTCCTCCTGACTGCCGCGGTTCCCCCTCCTCTTACCCATGCCTGTACTTGCGGGCACGTTTCCGCAGGGGCCCTTCCTGTCGCGCCCCCCCATGTTCCCCCTCCCCAGCACCGCCATTCAGACCCGTGGTGGGGCGCACGCCTGCCTCGGTACCCCTGATCGCCCACTGCTGTGGCCACTCCCCCCCAGCAGCGCCGGGAAGCGCCTCCACGTGGCGCTGCAGGCTGTTTGCTGCCGCCCGGCTGTCGCCCACTGGGACGGGGCTCCTCGGGGGTCCCTGCTGCCCCCACTTCGCCCCGAGGCGAGGGGGCGAAGCTCTTTCCCACAGCGGATGGCCAGGCCCAGCGGCCTCCCAGGCGTGCTCCCGGGGAGGCGACACTGCAGGTCAGGCCGGCCCCTCCCTGTCCTGGCTCGGTGCCCCAGCCCCTGCCCCTGGGCACCGGCACACCAGGAGCCGGGCCTGGCAGCGCTGGCCCGCGCCCCCGCCCGGCCTCGTCCCGGGAGGCTCTGCCGCTGCCCAGCGCTGGGCTCTGCTCCATGCAGACATCCCCGGGGAGGAGAGTGAGGAGACCTTCCTCTCAGGGGCCCCTGCTCAGGAACAAGACACGCCCCCGAAGAGAGGAGGCCGTCTTCAGAAGCCTGGGGACCCACACGCACCCCCGGACCCGAGCGCAGGCTCCGATGGGGGCTCTGCCTGCCGGCGCGGCTGTCTACTCCAGCCACTGCCCCGCCCCCAAGTGCCTGGCCAGGCTGCGTGCCCGGAGCTCGGTCACCCCCGGGCCCGTGTGCACCGCCCCAGCTCAGGCCCTGCCCAGGGTCCTGGGGACGCAGCGAGCGCTGATGCGCCGTCAGCCCCACGGCGGCGCCGCACCTGCACGCCTCGCTCTGCCCTCTGGGAGCCTGCGCCGGGCAGGCGGCTGCCCTTGGCAGGCCGTGCCACCCTGCTGCCTGCTGGCCCCGCCTGCTGCTGTCTCGCGGTGGGCACCCGGCGGGCGGAAGGGGGATTGGGTTTCCTATCACGGGGCCCAAGAGGCCCCGCCCCTCCACTGCGACCTCACAGACTCACCCAGGTTCTTAGCCACCCAGTCCAGCAACAATGGAAAACCATAAAAGTGACAAGGGGCCTGCCAGGAAGCGCCAGGCTCCTCCCCCCAGCCACCCTCCGCGCATTTGTCATCCCATAAAAGTTTAAATTGAATTATAACGACGTCTGATTCTCCTGTTTTCCATACAACTGGGGCTTTAATTGTTTTTAACGACATCCTTGGGCTTTTTAGGGGGTAAGGAATCCTTGGGAGGTGAGCCAAGGGGGCCAGCTCTGACCCGGGGCTCAGCCTGGAGAAGCATCCCAAGCAGGGACACGGCCACACTCGGGCTGTGGAGAACCAACCGGGCGGCCTGGGTCCTGGGCAGGCGACGGAGTTTCAAAGGATGAGCCCACTCGGACGAGACCGGAGGAGTCTCAGAAATGAAAACACAACCTCTCCTTCCCGGGCCCCTCAGGGCAAGCTGCGGGGCTCACAGTGCGGGGGGAGCCTGCCAGCCCATGGGCCCCGGAGCCCAGCAGTCCCCAGAGATGGCAGAGGGGGGCAAGTGCAGGACGCCAGCTGCTGGTGGCACAGAACTGCTTCTAAGTTTTAAGGTTCATGGAAATTTTTGTGTTTGATGCCGTAATACGTCCATGTTTGTTTTAAAATAAAAACAAGGCTTGGGTTTAACTGCCACTGGGGGAAACTGCCCCGCTGGCCGTGGGCTGCCAGTGCCCAGCCCGTGGGGGCAGTCACCCCGAACGCCCGGCCACGGAGAACTACATACGGCAGCTGTGCAGGCTCCAGCGCCGCAGGTGACAAAGGTCAGGGGCACTCACCTGCTCCTGACACTGGCCGAGCTTGGAACCCCAGCCAGAGCCGGCGAGCCAGCCTCAGTGCGCGAAGGCACCTCGGCCCTGCCGAGCCTGCCCGTGAGAAGCCGTCCGTGGGGAGGACACCGAGGGCCCAGGGAGCCGTGGGCGAAGAAGAGGCTCAGCTAAGGCTGGCAGAGTCTCTTCCACGCCCGAGAGATCTCCCGAGGCTCCGGTGAAGCCTAGGCTGACTAGGGTCTGCCTGGAAATCTGGAGAGGGCTCTCAGACATGGAAGGTTCGCAGCGCAGACAGCCGACATGCCCACCTGCTGGTGGGGCTGCGAGGGACCCTGTCACGCTATCTGAGGAGCGCAGCGGCTGCAGGTGAGACGAAGATTAAACCCGGAAAGCTAGAACTCGGAGCGGAGAAAGCCAAGCAAGTGAGCGCCCCAGGTGGGGTGGCAAGTCGGGTGGCGTGTCCCATCAAGGGGCCAGCTGGGCGTAGGGGAGCCGAGACGCACGAGAGGCCCAGTGCAGGTTAGGCGGTGATCACGGCGATGGCAGGTGGACCCCAGCCGCCTCCACGCCGGCGGCCTTGGGGGCCCAGCGCGGCTCTCCGCGATTCCAGACCAGCGGCCAAGGTCCACTCTGGCCTCTGGACCGCAGCTCATGGTCTGCAGCCTCTGCTGACGTGCTAACCAATGGGCTGCTAGACACCTGGGGACCTCATCACCTCCCCCCCGCCACTGTTGCTGTTCAGGGACCACCTACTATATATCCTGGGCAGTATTCCAACAAGCTCACCTACACCAGCCCACTCAGCCCTCACACAGGCCCGAGCAGTTGTGGGTCTCACCGCGACCCCCGGGGAGAGGGGGCAGACAGGGCCCAAGGCCTCCCCGACAGCAGTGGTAGGCTGGGACGCAGACCCTGCTGGGGAAGCTCTGGGCCAGGCCTCCTGGAGGACACGGGATCCCGCAGGAGGAGGCTGGCACAGCACTGGAGGTAAAGCTGCTACATGAACTTGCACTTGAGGGCAAGGGCCCTGGCGGTGCAGGCTCTGCAGCCAGACCTCCCGGGCCAGCTCCCTCGAGCCAGCCCCNAGGAGGCTGGCACAGCACTGGAGGTAAAGCTGCTACATGAACTTGCACTTGAGGGCAAGGGCCCTGGCGGTGCAGGCTCTGCAGCCAGACCTCCCGGGCCAGCTCCCTCGAGCCAGCCCCTGACGCTGGGCACACGGGGTTTGCCCTCTCCACTTCCTCAGATGGAAAATGCACCTGCCTCCCCAGGCAGTGGCGGGGATTACCCCAGGTAATCCGTGAGGAGCCGCTCACTTGGCATCAAAAGCTGGGAACTGTTTAGTAAAGATGAGCCATGTTTAGTAAAGATGAACACGGTTACTATTAATACTGTGTCATCAGCAGAAAGGAGACGTATGCCCCAGCTTCACTGGGGTCGCTGTGACGATGAATTCGCAAGAGGACGTGAGGGCCAGGGCTGAGCCCGACACGGGGCTCCAGGGCCCGTGTCCCCTGAAGCTGAAGGACCAGGGGCTGCAAACGTCTCAGAAGGCCAGACAGCCACCACCTCGGGCTCCCAGGCCCCACGGGCTCCGTTGCACTGCTCAGCTCTGCCGCTGTAGCACAGAAAGCTTTACGTCTGAGAGCAGGCGGTGGGCAGGGGCCGGCTGACCCTGCCTGGCTCTGAGCCGCCTGGGAGAGACCTGCGGCAGCCAGACAACCTGCCCAGGCCTGGCTCCGCCCGACCCCCCGCGGGTGCTCCCGAGCGGCTGTGCCAACCGAGCTGGATGCCCCGCGGGGCAGGCCGCCGTCGCCCGGCCTCCCTGGGTGGTCACCTGTGAGCACTTCCCCACTCGGGGCACACAGCACAGGCCAGGCCTGGTCCTGCAGCCCGGGGCAGGGGGCGGGGGCGACGGCCATGGGAACCGAATGCGCCTCCTCGTCTGTGGCCTGGACGGGAGAACCGCACCTCGCCCTGCGGAGCGGACACAGGACGCGCAGCCGCCCCCGGCTGGGTGCGGGGCGATCACTATTCCGGCCCGTCTCCTAGGAAGCGGGGAGAGGTTGATCCACTCGAGAGGACTTCCAGGAGCTTAAGGGCGGGCGCTTTGCACAAAGTCTGTTTGGGGTAGACCGGGTAACACACAGGCCAACGGGAGTCACGTTATATCGCAAATAAAAATCGGCCCATGAATATACATAATCCCCAAGGTAATTCTCCCAATCTCACGACGGCAGTGGAGCCACCCTCGCTCGCTGAGGTGTGAATATTTACCGTCCTCTGGCTTTACTGCTCTCGATCTGGGTTCAATTTTGCAAATTAAAATGAGGGCCGTGTGGATAGAGAGATTACAGGAGAGGCTCCTGAAGCCTGCTGTCCCCGGCGATGCAGCCGGCACGGTCAGCGGCCCCTTCCCGCTGGCAGACGCTGCGGCTGCAAGGGTCAGAAGCTGGAGCCACGGGGCAGGGGTCGTGGACGGGTCGGGACTGGGCGCCCGAGCAGCGGGCTGACGGGCCCCTAGTGTGGAAACGTGTCACCGAGGTGGGAAANGCTGTCCCCGGCGATGCAGCCGGCACGGTCAGCGGCCCCTTCCCGCTGGCAGACGCTGCGGCTGCAAGGGTCAGAAGCTGGAGCCACGGGGCAGGGGTCGTGGACGGGTCGGGACTGGGCGCCCGAGCAGCGGGCTGACGGGCCCCTAGTGTGGAAACGTGTCACCGAGGTGGGAAAGGTGTGTGGTCCGCCCAGGAGACTCGCCTTGAGCAGCAGAGCGAGCAGGAGCTTTGACGCAGGCAGGCCGAGGCTCAGAGCCTGGCCAGGACGCGGGGCTGGGGTGCGGCACGTCCCCGCTTCGGCCTCGGTGCCTTCATCTGTGAAGTGGGGATGAACGCCGCCTCTCCCAGGCCAGGCGAGAGTAGGGGGCTGTGCAGGCACTGGCAGGGCGGGCCCCGGGGGCCTGTGGCCCACAGACGGCCTGCTGAGGCAGCAACGCCAGCCACTCCGCCGCGCGCCGGGCGGTCCCGGCCCCCATCCAGCCGGGGAGGCAGGGCGGCCCTGGCGCTCCCACTGGGCCTTGCTGAGAGCAGGTGCATCCTTCTGTGTCCTGGGTGAGAGGGCGGGGGGGCGGCACGGCTGGAGCGGCAAGAGGTGAAGGGCGCCTGACGGGGGCTCAGGGAACCCGCCGTCTGCCTGTCCCAGACCTGGTTCCCTAGAAACTGAAAGCCAGATGAGAGCTGCTTAACCCGCCCCCGGGGCTCTGAAAGCAGCTGGAACAGAACCTGCATGGATCTGGCCCAAATCGCCTCTGCAGGCACGGCGCCACCACGGCCGGGCGGCAAGGGCCCTGGCTGCCCCGGCTCGCGAGGTCCCGGGCAGCGGGGGTCCCCACGCACGCGGACGGTTGGACCAGGCGGCGCACAGACCAGACCCCTGCGCGCGGAGCCCGTTGTATGCCCGGCCCTCTGCGGGGTACGAGGGGCCCAGACACCAGGACATAAGCGCCCCACTCCAGCGCTTCCGGCACTGACCGTCACTCCCTCCCGGGCACCGCGCGCCAAGGGCTCTCCCGGGGCGGCAAGGACGCCAGGGCGAGGGAGAGGCCACGGTGCCCAGCTGGCAGGGACTTGTTTGCGGGGGCCTGGAGGAGGGGGCAGCTCATGTGGAAGAGGGGCGTGCGGGGGGGCGCGGGGCGGGGGTTCGTGAGCACGGGGCCTGCGGGGCCCTGGGGTCGGGCAAGGCTGCAGCCTCACCTGCTGGCTAGGGAGGCTGGAAGACCCCCGGGCAGCCCGCGGGGACAGAACCCCAGGGCAGGACAAATGGGGAGGAGGCCTTGCTCACCCGCGGCCCCCAGAGCACTCGAGGGCGCCGCACACCGTGGGCCCTGACACTCAGCGCCCGCTCGCGGGGTGAGGGAAGGAACAGGGGGGTCTGCACGCGGGAGGTGGGGCTGCAGCAAGGTCAGGCCGCCGGGCGCGGAGCGCGGGACCTGCCAGGTCTGCGGGGCGCAGGCGGCCGCTGGGGCCCGGGACCAAAGGGTTACTGGCTGTGCTCAGGAAAGCCGGAGCCCCAGCCTGACTAGACGTCGCCTATTTTCCTTTCTGCTCTCTTTGAGACCCCAGATGTGCTCCTGCACATCAAAAGAGAGCAACTTATAAAGTCCAACTAAATCAAGGGCTTTTGTTCTGAGGCATCGTTGCCGAACTAATTATTCCTGTATGTTGTTTAATGAAACAGCGGTGCCATACATCAAACCGGGGAGCAGGATGAGCACATGAGTTACAGGGAAGGTCGGGGCTGGGATTATAAATTTAACTTTTCCTTAAGAAGAGATGAAACAAGCTGGCCAACTCCCCGCTGTCGAGTGTCACGCGGGGAGAATGATGGCAGTGTGCGCTGAGGGAGGCCGGCCGGCCGCGGAGGCTGGGGCACCGCTGGCCCCCCGCTCCTCTGCACCCAGCTCCAGGCGGCCCAGGCGCGAATCATCCCCCGCGCGGGGGCTTCTGGCCCCCGGGACCACATGACTCTGCTCACGGGCCAACTGGTCCAGGAAGCCGGGACCAGCTCTGAGGAGGCGCTCACGGAGGGCCGTGCGCAGCCAGGGCCCCGGGGCAGCCGGGGAGCCCGTCCTGGGGGCGTGACGGTGCCGCGCCTGCCCCCTGTGGACTGGACCCAGCGCGTCACGGGGCACGGCCACAGCCAGGGGCCTTTACTCCCGAGGGCCTGCCGCGCGTGTGCCTCTGTGTGTGCCTGTGCGTGCATGCATGTGTCTATGTGTACCTGTGTGTGTGTGTGTGTGCCTGTGTATACGTGCGTCTGTGTGAGTGTGTGTGCGCGCCTGTGTGTACCTGTGTGTGTGCCTGTATGTGCGTCTGTGTGAGTGTGTGCCTGTGTGTACGTGCATCTGTGAGAGTGTGTGTGTGCCTGTATGTACGTGCATCTGTGTGTGTGCCTATGTGTACGTGTGTCTGTGAGTGTGTGTGCCTGTGTGTCCGTGTGTCCGTGTGAGTGTTTGTGTGTGCGTCTGTGTGTACGTGTGTCTGAGTATATGTGTATGTGTGTGCGTGTGTACACACAGACATCAAACAGACGTGCACATGCCCTCACCACTGGTTCTCTCTGGGAGCAGAATCTTAGGGAACTGGACTTGGAGCCTGAGGGAACAGTGTGTGAAGCTCTCTGCAAGTACGCATTTCCACTATAATTGAAAAAGGCAATACACAACCCCGTTCTTCAAAGCACAGATTCACAGACAAGCGGCCTTGGGGCCTCCCGGGTGGTCCAGGGGTTAAGAATCCGCCTTCCAATGCAGGGTACGCGAGTTTGATCCCTGGTCGGGGAACTAAGATCCCACATGCACCGTAACAAGGATTCCACACATCACAACTGAGACCCAGCACAGCAAATAAATAGTCAAAAGAAGGACAGAAGCGGCCAGACCCTGTGCCAGACACCCGCGCTGAGGGTGCCCAGCAAGGGCTGTGCTCTTCCCGGCACCGTGAAGCGCTGCGGAAACGGCACGCCTCAGGCATCATGGCATCACACAAAGTGCTTCAGGAAAACTTAAGAAAGAAAACAACGCAAGGACAATAGTAAGAAACAATATAGAAACAAGCTAAGCGCTTTCAAAACACGGGACACATCTGTGAAACTGGTGCTCCATGCACCAGCAATACTGACATACTAGGTAAAAATTAAACAGAGTGAAGTGCTCCATATACAAATACGCAGCCTGTTACGCAAGAAAGTGAATTAGAGGGACTTCATATAAAGCGATAGATAGAATTACGGTCAATTTCCCCGTTACTCTTTCCTGTATTTTTCCCACTAGCTATACACACTGCTTTTATGATCAGGAGAAAACACGTTCAACAGGAAAGAAGAAAAGATTTGAAGAAGTGCGTCCAAGTCACGGCCCCCAGTCCTGTGGCCTGTGCAGGGCAGGAGCGGGCCGGGCGGGCCAGAGGCCGGTAGGCTGGGTGACCCGCGGCCTGGGCACTGTTTCCTTATGTGGCTGCGCTGGGTCTCGGATGTGACGTGTGGAATCTCTGTCACGGTGCACGGCCTTAGTTGCCCTGCAGCACGTGGGATTTTAGTTCCCCAGCCTGGGATCAAATCCGCATACCTGTATCGGAAGGGTGGGGCCTCCAGAGGCGGACCCTCAGCCTCCCGTGCCAACGCTGTGGGGGCTGCAGGCCTCTGCCCAGCGGGAGTGGCTGCAGCCTCGCCGCCCCCGGCTCCCTCCGGCTTCCCAGGCATGTCCTGTCTTCTGAGCGCGTGAGGCAGAGGCCACGGCAGCCAGAGCTGGTAGCCTCGCCTGCCTTCGACAACCTGCCTGCCCTGCGACCGGCTGCCTCCTGAGCGTGTCTGGACGTGGACCCCCGGGCCCGCAGCCAGTGTGAGCGCAGGTGCGCTGGGAAGGCCCGGCACGGGTGGGGTGGGGACGCGCTGATGGTCCACCCGAGCGCCCAGAGGCACCTGCGTGGCCGCCGCCACCCCAGCCCGCAGCAGGGAGGCGGCAGCGGCTCACCCGGACCCCATGGTGCGCCTGGTCCCCGAGTGTTAGAGGGTTGCCTGCAGCGGCACCGAGATGGGCACAGGCAGGAGCCGGGCCCCACGAGGCCACGTGCCAGGACCGAACCTGAGTTCAACCAGGAGCGCCCGAGTCCCCAGGCCAGGCCGCCTTCCCGAGGAGCTGGCTCTCTGCAGGTGTCCCCAGGAGCCACGGTGAGCCGGAGCCGCCTCCGAGTGCTCTTCAGACGATGACACAGCTGAACGGTGAGGAGGGAAGAAAAGACCTGACCCCCCCGGCCTGGCACCCAGCCACGTCCTGAGGGCAGGAGGCTGGGAGCTGCAGTCTCCCGCCCGGCCGCCACCGCACCTCGGGGAGCAGCGAGGCCCGCCGCAGCGAGCTGTCCTGGGACGGGACCTACCCGTCTCTCAACGGCTCCTCATTAGCTGATGTTCCAGTTTTCAACAAGCAAGGAGGGCCCTGTCCTTCCTGGAGGGCGCGGGCCGGTCCCTGGGAATGCTGGCACGCTCCCGATGGGCGCTCAGCCGAACAAAGGCTCCCCTGTCCCGGGTGCAGGGCACATGTGGGCAGCAGGGNATTAGCTGATGTTCCAGTTTTCAACAAGCAAGGAGGGCCCTGTCCTTCCTGGAGGGCGCGGGCCGGTCCCTGGGAATGCTGGCACGCTCCCGATGGGCGCTCAGCCGAACAAAGGCTCCCCTGTCCCGGGTGCAGGGCACATGTGGGCAGCAGGGTCCGTCTCCCGCCTCCACGCGTGGCCGCGGCGGCAGAGGGACTGGGCATCACGGCGGTGCCCTGGGCTGCGGGGGCGAAGCCAGAAGGGAGGAGGCACAGAAGACGCTCAGCCTGCAGCTGCCAATGAGCAGCCTCCTTCCCGCCGCGGCAAGGCCCCTCGTAGAACCTTCCCGACACAGGCCTCCCGCCGCCACGCCCGAGCAGCTGCGGCAGACGCTCTGCGCATCCGCCACACAGCCCCCGGGGGCTGATGGCCACGCACGAACCTGACGGTGGCCTGGGCACCATCCGGGGGCTGGGACCCCAAGACGGAGCAGCCAGGGAGCTTTGCATGAGAAGCAGAGCTGAGCAGGAGGACTGACCCCCACGTGGACCTGGCCAGGCTCCGGGCCAGTCGGAGTTTGAAGGACTTCCCAGAGCATCTCCAACAGCTGGGGGAGGGCAGAGCAGCTGACGCAGGGGAGCAGCCGCAGCGGAGGGCAGATCAGTGTCCCCTCCGAACCCTCTCCAGGGGGTACAGGCCAGGAGGGGGCCCTGCCAAGCTCCCTGGGCATGGGGGGTGCACGGGCTCCATCTGCATACCGGAGGCCTTGTGTCCGGAAGGCGGTGGGCCACGGCTCTGAGCTAAAGGCTGCCCCCTCCTCAAGAAGCCCTGGGTCCCCGCCTTTCCCAGGCCCTCTCCTCGCCGACCACCCCCCAGACTCGTGCTTTGCAGGGAAGTGGCTGCACCAAAGCAGAGGGGGGGCCGGGGGCAACCACAGAGGTGAGCCCCGGGCCTCGCGGAGGCACAACCCGTCACACGCCGCACGTGCGGAACACAGCCCGCTTCCGCAAATGGCAGGGATCAGATTCCTGTAAAGACAGCTACACGCCAGGGAAGGAAGCAGCCCTCAGTGAAGGAAGCAGCCCTCAGTGAGAGGAGCTGCAGGGCTAACCCTTTGCCGCCGCACATCACCGCTCTTTCATGGGACTTTGGTCTGAATCCAATGTCTAAGTTTTCACGTTTTTTCGAGGGCCCTCTCCTGTGCTGTAAATGACCTTTGTTCACGTATTTTCCAGTTCATGTTGCCGTGTAGTTTGTTTCCTTACCAGAGAAAATCTGGTCTCGAGAAAATCTGAAAACTCCTGAGCGGGCTTTTCCCCACGGAGCGTGCCTTCCCACGGCTGCACACGCACCAGGGAGAGGAGGGCAAACACAGGACAGCCTGCGCCTTCTCCTGGCCTCACTCAGCGCAGCGCTCGGGGGTCCCGTCTGCTGCCCTTGCCGAGAGGCTCGTGGGCCGGTCTGAAGAGGGCACGGCCTAGGGGCATTGGAGGCTGCGGTGCGCGCGCTCCTCAAGGTGCAGACGCTGCTGTGGGCCCCTCGCGGCCGCACTGAGTGGCTGCTCTCGTTTCCTTCCATAAACGTGTCTCCTTCCCTGGGCCCGGGCATGTTACATTGGACGAGAGGGCTCAGAGCGCAGGGGCTGGCACCGGCCTCCCAGCAGAGCCGCGTGCGCCCCCCGGGGGGTCTCCAGGAGCAGCAGCCCCACAGGAGGGCACTGGGCTGGCGGGACCCCCGCGCCCCCCGCCCCCGCCCGCCGCCTCGGCCACGGGGGCCTCGAGTGCTCACTGCCTGCTCGGACCTTCGCAGCCCAGTCGCAGGGCTGAGGGCAGGACCCACGGTCTGTCGCAGCTAAAACTCCACGTGGGAATGGATCCCCGAGGTGCTTCCTTGCACCTGTTCCCCGTCTGAAAACTGGGGAAGGGGCCTCACCTGCCAGGCCCCAGTGAGCTCTCAGAGCGGCAGTTCCCTGCCCACCCCCCGCTAGGAGGGTTCTGACCCTCGACTTCCTGCCCAGCCTTCCTGCCCGAGCCAGCCTGGGGCCTCCCGGGGCTTTTACCCACAAGGACTCGCCTGCAGGCCCCGCGCTGGGCAGCCCTGGGCCTCTGGCCAGGTTCTCGCCTTTCCGTACCCACCACTCATGCCCACCTGTCCCTGGATGGACCCGGACCCCTGGGAAACACCCAAACCTTGTCTTCCCTGCAAGGCCCTCGCCCCCTCCATCACGGGGATGACCACGCTCCACCCAGACCTCCCGGCAGCCCACGGCCAGCCAGCCCGGTCTAGCTGGCGAGCAGGCGCGTGGGAGGCCCCCAACACCACCCTTCCCAGCTAGAGAGGACAGAGCTGCCCCCCAGGGGCACAGCGGGTGCTGGGAGGAGCCGCCCCATGGGCTCTGACGCCAGCGCTGTGAGATGCCTGGACACTGGCCTCTGTCTGCACGGTGGGGCTCAGAGCAGCAGCCCCGGAGGGTCCTTCATAGGGTCAGCGGGTGGGAAGCCCAGCTGAGCACACGCCAGGAGCTCGGTGGGTGTGTCTGCCCCCTGCTCACGCCTCCCTGCACCCCGGACGTCCACACGGGGGCTCGCATCTTGCCAGGGTGGACCTGGCCCCAGAAGGCCTGAGCTCCCAGCCTGGACAGGCCAGCCGGCCGGGCCCCTGCAGTCCGAGCGGGCAGGGCCCTGCCCATCGGGCGCCCAGAGGCAGAGCCGGGCTGGAGGCTGGCTTGCAGCCCTTTCTCCCGAGGCCAGCTCCGGGCCAAAGGCAAAGGCCTGAGCTCACTGCTGAGGGCTCAGCTTCTCTGGTCACGCTTCTCTGCCCGTGCAGAGACCCTCTGCTCGCTGCTGGAAGGCTCTCTCCCTGGCCCGCTCCCCTCACCCACAGCACAACCGCCAAGAGGGACCGAGGGATGCGCAGGGCAGCGCGGGGACCAGACCGGGCAGGCGCACCTGCAGCCGTCGTCAGCATCCCCCAGGCGGAGCGGGGCCAGCGCGGCCCACGGGCAGAGGAGGCCGGGCCCACGGCGGCAGTGGGTGAGGCTGGGCCGCTCCCACGCGGGGCCAGGCCCGGCCCGCAGGCAGAGGAGGCCGAGCCCGCCCTGGCGTGCCCACGGCGGCAGCGGGTGAGGCTGGGCCGCTCCCACGCGGGGCCAGGCCCGGCCCGCAGGCAGAGGAGGCCGAGCCCGCCCTGGCGTGCCCACGGCGGCAGCGGGTGAGGCTGGGCCGCTCCCACGCGGGGCGAGCTCGGGCCGCAGGGTCGTCTCGGAGCCCAGGGCTGGGTGCGCCGACTGTCCCCAAGCAGACCAGGCAGCCGGGTCGTCCAGTTGTCCGGACGCAGGCCCCAGAGGGACAGAGCCGGGAGCGTGGACAGAGCCGCCCCCCAGGACCACCCTGGGCTGCGGGGGCCCCGGCTCCAAGTCCTCGGAGCTCCTCCCTCCAGCAGGCCCCCGAGTCCCTCCTCCCCTCGGCGGCCTGAGACAGTCCACCCCCGGGACGGTCTGCGGCGGGCCCCGCACCTCCGCAACCCCCACCGAGGAGCCAAGCCCGCCCCACGCTCAGCACCGAGGTCGTGGCCCCAGGAGGTGAGGGCCTGGAACCGGGTGGCCTTTTTCCCCAAGTCTCTGGCTCCATCTGCTGTTTCTGACAGTCACGAGGAGCCGGAAGCAGTGTCCAGAGGGCGGCCCTCGGGTGAGCGGCCCCCGCCCCGGCAGGCGGCCCTCCCGCTCAGAGGACAGGCGGGGCGGGGGGCGCTGCCGAGGAGGCTGTTTGCTTGACCCCCGAGCCCGCCGCGGTCTGCTTCCAATTAAGTATAAGAGTGAACCTGGTTACTAGGTTACCCTCCTTGCCACAGCTCGTCCAGAAAGCCAAAAATCATTTCACACAGGCTGCCCTGGGCTTTCACCGATGGTGTGGCGGCAGCTGCAGTGATGAGCAGAAGGGACACGGGGAGTGGCGTGGGGAGCCCGGGCAGGGGCGGCCACAGCCCGCACGGCCGGCTGGGCAGCTCTGGACACTCACCTGCCTGGACCTGCCTGGCTCATCTGTCAAAGGCAGAGGAAGAAACGTCTTGAAAAGGATGGCAGCGGGCCAGTTAGCGATATAACTTGTACAGTAAACAGCACATAGCGTTTCGGTTGAAAAAAACTACCCACTTCACAGGGAAACTGAGTCCAAAGAGCTCCGAGGGACTTAAATGCTCATTCTGACGTTTCCAGGCCGGGGTGTGCTGGACTGCAAATGAGAATCGCCTCTAAAACGATACCCTGGGCTCCCTGGGGGCTCAGACAGTAAGAGCGTCTGCCTCCAATGCGGGAGACCCGGGTTCGATCCCTGGGTGGGGAAGATCCCTGGAGAAGGAAATGGCAACCCACTCCAGTATTCTTGCCTGGAAAATCCCGTGGACAGAGGAGCCTGATAGGCTACAGTCCATGGGGTCACACAGAGTCGGACATGACTGAGCAACTTCACTTCACTAAAACAAAATGTCTCAGAGACATTAGAAGTAAAAAAAACATCAAGATTACTGTCCTCACAAAAAAGAGGCCTGACCTGCCGAACTGAAATCCAACAAGCTTGAATTCTGGGCAGAAAAAGCTGAAATGAGCCCAAGGGCCATTGGTGATTCAGGAAGGTCTTAATCCACGGGAAGAGGTGAGTCGTGAAGGGTCAGAGACCACAGCGGACCGCAAAGTGTCGGGAGCAGAGGAGAAAGGGCGCGGAGATGATGGGCACCGCCCCAGCGAGCCTCCAGCAGCGCACCGGGCGAGCGCGCCAGAGCGCCCAGGGCAGGGGGAGCCGTCAGCTCGCACCGACACCCACACACGCGACGCACGGGGGCCATTTACCTCAAGCATGGTAACAGATAAGTCTTCTTTTTAAGAGCCCCTGGAACATGTACAAAATCATGTATTAGGCCACGAAGAAAAACTCAATAAACTCCAAACAGTCAGCATGACACAGGCCACATCCTCCCCCAACGATGCAATAAAAACTCTAAATGCAGAACCAAACGAACAGGATAAAAAAATGCAACTGGGAAACAAAGATTTTCTCATTAAACAACTCTCGGGTCAAAGGAAGGCTGGAGACAGAAGTGGCAGAATATCTAGAAAGTGACACGAAACACGGAGAGGAACGCAACGTGAGCGGGGCTGAGCGTGGACCCAGGCGCAGCGGCGGGCACGCCAGGGAGCCCGAGGGGGGACCCAGGCAGGCAGAGGGGCGCAGCAGAGAGGACAGCCACGGCGCTCGTCCAGGCAAGGGGCAGCAGAGCTGGCAGGCACGTGTAAAGGCCGCTCCTTAAAAGGCGGCGAGGCACAAGCGCAAGATGTTAGACAGAAGCCAGGCAGTGACAGCGTAAGGGAGAATTAAGAGGCTTCCCTTGCAAAGCTCAGTGCAAACAGATGTGAAGACACGACTGAAGTAGAACATTTTCTAGGAAAATCTTTTACCAAAATTGTCCCTGGAAGAGATGGAAATCAAGAAAACCAACAAAAGAGAAAAAAGTTTACAGTCATCAAAGTGCTAAGCCCCCAAAAGCACAAAGTTCCGATGGTTTCAGAGACCTTCAGCCTTCTAAGGAACAGACAACTTATTTAAACTGTTTAGGGAGAACAGAGAATGAAAGCCTCCAGATCCTTCCTGTGAAGCTGGTATTCTGATGCTCAAGGCTGAAGTGACAAAGGCTGACACCAGGCCTTGTGATCATGACTGTTAACACAAGCACTTGACGACTGGAGGGGCAAATGCAGCTCGGTGGGACATTAAAAGAGGAATAC
>SJYS01012155.1:376363-403326 GCA_006410695.1 Philantomba maxwellii
GGCCAGCTTGCCTCACCCACCCTGGCCCCGTCTGACTGCTCCCCCCTCCTCCTCTGAGAACACCTCTCAGTGATCCCTTGCTCTTGGGGTAAAGGCAGATGGGAGGGTCTCCCCTCATGAGGCAACCCCGGGAGTGCCCAGAAGCCCACCTGGACCCTCTCTCACACCTGGCCTCTGCAAGCAGCCGTGTGGCTTGTACAGTGAGCCCCCTCCCGCTGGACAGGCTAGCAGGGCCCCCTTCAGAGAAGCAGAGACCACACATGTCAACGGCAACCCCGCGACGTCCACTGGTTCAAGGAAATGAGCTGAGTCATCGCGTGCAGAGGAAACTATAGGCAGTGTTCTAGGAAGAACTGAGAAAACACATTCTAGAAAGATCCCCAAACTCAGATAAAGACATAATTACTTTTGTGCGGTACAGTCAGCTTCGTAACTGCACACTCTCTCTCTACATGTTGAAAAGGACCCGCGTACAGGTTGTGTGTGTGGGAGAACACGCGGTCAGACACGTGCACCATGCCGTTTCCCGTGTCTGCACGCCCTCGAGCCGGCTGAGGGGCCCACAAAGGGGCCCAGGTGGGACTGGAGGGCACCTCCACATCCTGCTCAGAAACTTCAGACTTTTACTGATGAGCACTTTTTTTAACTCTGAAGAAAACGTTAAGACGTGAGTCTCCCCGCTCCCATCTGGGGAGGAAGGAAGCTGTCTCCAAACCCCCGGCTGGACCTCCCTCCGTGGGTCCCCGGCTGGGGGAGGAAGTGGGTTCCTGCAGGCCGGGGCTGGGGGGTAGCCACACCACACGGCCACCATGTCGGGGACCCCAGCCCCGGCCCTGCAACCGTGCCCGGGGCCAGCCTCAGACGGCGCCCCGGGCCTGGGGACCACGCAGCGCCACTGGAATTGAGGACTGAGCACAGCTCGAGGGGCTCCCGGGAGCCGGAGCGGGCCCAGGGCCACGCCACACGGAGCAGAGCGGAGTCCAGACACGGAGGGGCCCCGACATCCCGAGCAGACCCAGTGCCACGCCAGGCCGCTCCTCCGCGCGGGACCCTGTCTCAGGGAAGCCAGCCCCCACCCCTTGGGCACAGCGCCCCTCGGAGCAGGAAGGGGTTCCTGAGCAGCCCCATGTGCGCACAGTGCGTCCCGACGGCGGGAGACGCGTCTGCGGGAGAAATCCGCCGCAGGCGCCGGGGCAGGAAGCAGCTCACCTGGCCAGGGGCCCCGCTCCGGCCCAGAGCTCCACCACACTCCCCTGGCTGGCTCTCCCGAGGTCAGTGCCCAGCTTCTCCCGCCCACCGCCCTGCGACTGCTAGCTGCTGGACGACGGCGCTCTCCCCGCCGCAGCCCCCAGACCCCCGTGCGCCGTGTATGTTCCCAGGCCGGCGGGGTGCGCACGGAGCCTGTGCGCGTGTGTGCGTGCGCGCGTGCACGCGGCCAAGAGTGGTTCAGGCGCGTGTCTGCTTCCAATCGTGCTGGAACAATTCACCTGATAAACAAAAACAGATCCAAAATAACCTTTGGCAAGCGGCATGTTTTTAAAAGAAAGAGAAGGTCCGAATGAACTGGCAAGGGCGATGCTTAAGCAAACAGACACGGTCAAGCCAAACATCCAGGCTGTACTTCAAAAGCGCTCGCGGCTCCCGTGACCCGCGGCTGCGGCCGGGAAGGGGCTGGAGCACGGGCACACCTGACCCGACGCGGGCACGCAGGTCCAGTCGTGGGCACGCCTGATCCGATGCGGGCATGCAGGTCCGGTCGCGGGCACGTCTGACCCGGACGCGGGCACGCTGGTCCTGACGCGGGCAGGCCAGCACTTCTGGCCGCTGGTGGCAGCGCTTCACCAGGTCAGACCGTCTCCTCCAGCGGCCCCTGGGCGGCGGACAGTGAGGGTCAGCGGGCAGCACAGGACCCTGTGGGGGGGCTCCCCCTCCGGGAGACGGTCAAGTTCACGAGGCAGGCCCTTCGGAAATCCGTTCGGGCCCGCAGGCCAAGTCAGACCCAGGCCGGGCTGCCCGCTCCGGCTCGCTCAGGAGGCGGCAGGACACGGGGCCCAGCACGCGCTGCCGCCCCCCTGGGGCCGCCCACCTCCTCGCAGCAGGGTCGGGGCCGGGCCGGCCGCCTGCCCGCAAGTGAGGGCCCGGGGCTGACGTAGGAGGAGAGACGGACGCGCACGACAGAGGCCGCTCCTCCGCCGAGTCTCGCTTTCCTTCCCTAAAAGCCACACGAGAACCACGAGTACCAGCTTGCTGGGAAGGTCTGAACGCCAAGCACTGCGACAAGAACACGGAAGCCTCTGCGCCCTGATTGCGCCCTCCCCCCAAGACGGGCCCACGACGCAGGGCCCCGAGCCGCGTCTCAGGTCTCTCCTGACCAGCTTACACACAAACACGTGCACGTGCACACGCTTTCCCACACGGCTGGAAGCGCACATACCTGCGTGCGACCCCTTCACCCACAGAATGTGCTGAGGGCCCGGCGCAGACCGGCGGGCACCTATGCCCTCGCAGGCCTGGCGGTCCCAGCACGGTCCCTTCACCCACGCTGACGTCACCCTGTCGGGGATGCTCACGCGTGGACACTCTGCGCTCTGGGGCTGCTGCCCTGGGAAAGGGAGGGGAATAGATGTGGTGGCCGGCCCTCCCAGGAAGCAAGGTCAACGGCCCTCATGGCAACCGGGAGACGCTGATCAGGCAGAGGGTCCCGGGGCCTGCACAGAGCTGTTACCGGGGACGCTGACCAGGCAGAGGGTCCCTGGCCCACACAGAGCTGTGACCGGGGACGCTGACCAGGCAGAGGGTCCCTGGCCCGCACAGAGCTGTACCTGGGGACCAGGTCCCACTGCGCTCCACCTTCTACCAGCCCCGAGATCCTGGGCCAGTCACCCCTCCTGTGGACTGTGTGGCCACCTTGTTCCGGAGCAAACGTCCCCCACGTGCTCGCCCCGGTCAGTGTCCTGAAGGGTGCGTCCGGCAGTCGAGTGCCCAGAGATGCCCCAGCACTCGACGGGGCGGGGGGCTCCCGTGACGGCGGGTGGGGCGCAGGGCTGAGCGTGGTCTGACCGCAGCTCCTGAAGGGTTAAGCGGCCCTGCCGGGTGCTCCCTGCCGCAAGGACTGCATTAGGCGGGAGATGGGCCGCGTCTGGATCGCATTAGCGGAGCTCTGCTTGGCAGCGTTCCCTGGCGGGCGGCCTCCCTCCCTGCCCGACCACTCGCCGCAGCTCAAAGCAAATACCAGGATCCACATATAAGCCCGCGCACTCCCTCCTGTCTCTTAGCCCCGTCTCGAATAAAACAAGCTCTTAAACTCCTGACCTTCCGCCCAGTCACCCTGCTTGCTTCTGGCGGCGGCAGCGTCGCGGGGGCTGGGGGCACAGCAGCTCTCCCCGGGGCCGGACGCTTCGCAGACCGGCCCGGGCATCGGGCATCGGGCAGGCCGGGGCGAGGTCGGCCCGGGGGCCTGTCATCCTGGAGAGTGTAAACAGCCCCGGGGGGACCCTCCCTCCTTCCCTACGTGCCAGCACGGGGCCTCTCAGACCTCACCTTGCAGAGCTGGACGGCTCCCACGCCACGGCCAGGAGGAGGGCTGGGGGCCTCCAGGCATCAGGAAGAAAACCTCAGGAGCACAGCTGTCTTCCCTCTCCAGAGGCCTCCAGCCTGCGCTGGACACGCCAACAGTGTACGGATTCATGCTTTCCCACACACCCGAGCTTCAGCCTCGAGCCTGCCCCTCCAACTGGATGTCCCCAAAGACCCCAAACTTACTAAAATCCAGCGCACGCGCCCCTCCGCTTCTGCCCCCACCCCAGACTTCCGGCTCCCTCTCCACAGTGGCCACACCAGCCCACCTGCTCCTCAAGCCAGAGGCCTGGGAGCCGAGCTGGACGCGCCCGCCCCTGCACCTGGCCCCATCAGTCCAGCCCCGGGCTTGGGAATGCCGCCTCCCAAGCCGCTCTGAGGCCCGCTGCGCTGCCGCCTGCTGGACCCCGGTGCCCCAACCTGCTGGGCCACACGGCAGCCCCCCCGGCCTGTCCCTGGGGCCTGCCCCTCTGCACGCACACACCCACGCTCTCCTCTGCAGCCTTCAGAACCTCCTGCACGTTACAGGGACCACCGTCTTCAACAGGCTGAAGCCGCAGCACCCCGAGGCCTGCTCCCACTGCCTCCCTGCCCGTCGGACTCGTCCCACCTTCGAGCATCAGCTAAGACGCCCCTCCCCCCACTCAGGCCGTCACCTTCACTAAGCTGCCTCTCAGCAGGGCCGCTGCAGGCGTGTTCCCAGCTCTGCACCCAGGCCCGCCCCCGCCCCTCTCACGCGGGAACCTGTCACCTGCTCTCCGGGAGTCTGCCCTGTCATGAGGACCACAGTTCCACCCCGGTGCTCGGGCAGGAGGGGGGAGGGCATGCGGGCGGGAGGAGAGGGGAGGGCGCGCGGGATGATGGAGAGGGTGCCCGGGCGGGAAGAGAGAGCGTGCAGATGCAATAACCCACGGGACACGTCCTAACCTATACACCCCCGCGCGTGTCCTCACACACGAGGGTCACTAACAGCAAGCAAGGACCTAACTGCAGCTGGCTCAGTCCCCCAGGGCGGGCTCGACTCTGATTTACCGCGGCCCAGAAGCATCTCATTTAAGTGCTTTTGAAAAGACACACACAGACACGAAGCCTACAATGGCTGGCATTTTAAAAATAAGAGCAGGTCATACAATAAAGCATTTGAGCAAAACTTCAAACACAAGCAGGCCAGTGCCTCTGCTTCAGGGACACAGCTCACTCACCGCTGCCCCGGGATTATTACACGGTGAAGCCTGTGCACAATTAAAGCAACGTTTACGATGCTTTTATTATTGTTTTATTTCTTAAAAGAATGATAAATATTCAGTGAAAGCGGTACACAGGCTCTACGCACACTCGGGAAACACTCAACTTTCCTTTAATGAGGAAAATAAAACCGAGAAGGTCGCAGCAGCGGCCGAGGNCACGGTGAAGCCTGTGCACAATTAAAGCAACGTTTACGATGCTTTTATTATTGTTTTATTTCTTAAAAGAATGATAAATATTCAGTGAAAGCGGTACACAGGCTCTACGCACACTCGGGAAACACTCAACTTTCCTTTAATGAGGAAAATAAAACCGAGAAGGTCGCAGCAGCGGCCGAGGACAGCGGGCAGGAGGGAGCACGGCCCAGGGCGGCCGCGTCTCCCCAAGGGGCCGGCCGGGCCCGGGCCAGGGACGGGGCAGGGGGGCTGGGTGAGTGGCCCTGCCGGCCTGGCACCACTCCCTCCCAGGCGAGCCTTCGGTACCAGGAAACGGCTGAGGAGGAGCTGGGCACTGAGGCAGAGGGCTCAGCCGGGGCACAGCCCCGGGCGCCTGGCTCACCGTCAGTCCTGGGCCTGCTGGCTGGGGGGTGCCGGGACGCGGCCCTGCACCAGAGAGGCCGCCGCCCGCTCCAGTCCTGCACCCGGGCCTGGGGAGCAGCATCTACACGGCCCTCTGAGGTCGTCGACTGCATCAAAAGCCTACAAAGAAACAAGCTGCTTGTCCACTCTATGGCTTTCTCCCGCTGCTTCGTTCACTAAATGCTTTCTGGAGCCTGCTCTGGGCTGGGCCCTGGGTCGGGTGCTGAGAGCACGGAGCTGGGCGGACGCAGTCTCTGCCCTCGAGGAGGTCCTTGCAGTGGGACCCACAGAAGAGACGTGGGGGGTGCCTGGCCAGCCGCCCGGGGCGGGGCCAGGAGCTTCCAGGAGAGACCCCTGCGGGCGGGGAGGGCGCAGTGAGGCCAGCCAGAGGCAGGCGCGGCAGAGGTGGTGGGGGAGGACCGTGTCCTCCCGGAGTCCGGGCCTTGCCTCACCCCGGGGGTCAGCTTCCCAGCAGAGGCAAGGGCAGGGGAGATGCCGCTGGTCCTGTCTCCTCCGTGGGGTTTGAGTGAGAGGTAAGCCCACCTGCATGCAGACTCCATCTGGAGGAGTACGCTATCGAGATCTGAACTTCCTCTAAAGCCTCATCACGGAACAGGTGTCCACACCCCCCGGGGACGTCCGTTCCTCATCACACCGACGTGGCTCTCAGCGGACCCTCAGGCTTGGACGTGCACCCTACCTCAGGGGCCCGCGAGACGTCCTGTCCCTGCACAACCAGGAGAGGACCCACATTCTCTGCACGTGGACCCACACGGATCCCCGCGAAGGCAGTGCCGAACGGCAAGGCAGCCTCCCGGCACGGAGCGCTCCCCACCATCCCCCCGCCCCGGCCAGGGACGGGGCCCTCGGGGTCTGGGCTGTGACAGCGGTGGAGCAGAGGGCGGAGGGCCCTGCCTGGGGCCTGACCCGGGTCCCTGTTCCCTTCCTCACGGCCTGCATCTCCGACGGGTCCTGTGACCCAGCCCTGATGGTGGGTCGCCAGCGGACACGGCACCAGCTGAGCCCCCAAGGCGCGCCTTACTGGAGGGCCCCCCGCCGAGCCTGGAAAGGTCCTGGGAGCCTGAGCGGCGGGGCCTGGGTGTCAGCCGTGTACTCTTGGTTCTCCTTCAGGCCCTCTCAGCTAACGAGCCCCAGCTGGGGGCGGACACCGGCAGGGCCGGGCCAGGGTCTGGCGGGCTGCAGGCCGCCGGGAGGGGACGGGGCTCTTTATCTGGAGGGGCTGGGCCGCGCCACCCAGGGAGTTCAGCCGGTCAGAGGCGTCCGAGGCGGTTAGGGAAGTCTGACGGGCATGTTGTGGCCTCGGGGCAGAGCCGTCCAGTTCGGAGCCAGCCCTGCAGGGCCCCAGCGCCCCGGGCACGTGATGCTGAGCGGGGGCTCCCAGGGAGGCATGCACAGTGCCCAGAGCTGGGCTTTGGTGCTGGCCAGGTGGCTTCAACTACTGTCTCCTCGGTCAAAGCCTTCCTCCGGGTCAGATGGGGTCACGGGGAGGAGCGGGAGAGCGGAGCTAGCCGTCAGCGAGCACCGCCCACCTGCCGAGCCCCGAGGACTGCGTCTCCCACCAGCAGCCCGGACGGCGAGCCGTCGGCAACGCCACAGGAAGGTCCAGCCCGAGGCCCCGGCGGGCGGGAAGAGCTTCCCGACCTCAGGCCTGTCATCTGAAATCCCTACTCACTCCTGGGACCACGGCGGGTCACCCCAGGCTTGGCCGTAGGAACAGTGGGAGCGCGTCCTCTCGTGCCTCTGGAGGCACGCGGCCAAGGCCCAGGTGTCGGCCGGGCTGAGGCCCCGGGGCCTCTGACGGGACGCCCCTCCTCGTCCCGGCTGCAGGCGGTCGGGCGGCCAGGCATACCCTGGGCTCGCGCTGCAGTGCCTCAGTCTCACCCCCAGGGTGACACGACCCTCCTGGGAGTCCCTGCATCCCTGGACGCTTGTTGCCAGTGGAGAGCCGCCCTGCCAGGGTGAGAGCCTCGCCTCTCCTCTGGAGAGCACAGTGCTTGTTGGGGCACAAGCCACCGGCGCCCGCCCACCCTGTGGCCCCAAACGCCATGCAAGCTTGCGTGCAAAACGCCGTCACCCTCCCAGCATCCAGATCCTCACCCGTTACAGCCTAGACTCTAACGAGCTCCAAACTCCCCTCTCGACATCACCAGCTCGCGGCTCGCCATCTAGGCCCCCAGACCAGGCCCAAGGGGCCTGGGGTGCTCTGTTCCGGGCAAGACGCCTCCCTGTGTGGATGGTGAAACTGGCCAAGCCATCGGCTCTCACGCGCAGGCACACGGAGAACGTGGAAGCTCAAAGGTCACGGTCCTGGGCAAGTCTGAGACCCAGCACAGCAAACCCCGTGGGCGCCCAGGCCTGCCTGCAGGTGAGCCTCCGGGCCCACAGAAGCCCCAGGGGCCGCGTCCCTGGCCCTGGACCCAGCCGAGATGCGTCCTCGGACGCGCCACTGCCCTGCCCTCCCCTCGCCTCCCTCTGAGGACCACAGACAATCCCTGGGCCCGGAACGCCGGGGGGCCCCGCAGGTTCTCAGCCTCCTGTGTCCCCCACGGACAAGAGGACAGGCGGCCTACCCGTGTTTCCTTTCCAGGAAACAAAGCCCCCGAGGGGAGGGACCAGGGCCACTGGGCACGGGCCGGAAGGGACCAGGAGGAGGGGCGGTGAGGACCCCCTGCTGCCACGCCAGGTCTCCAGGGGGATGCGGCGCCTGCGGTGACACCATCATCCGGGTGTCCCCAGACTGTCCTGCCCTGAGCAGCTGCGGTTCTGCTTGCGTTTAACGTGAAATCCCTGCGGCGAAGCACAAGCAACTCGGGAATGAGTGCCCACACGTCCTTGCCACCCTGACTCAGGGGCTTGCAGAAAGCGGAGGGGCTCTGCCTGGCGCTTCACTCAGGGCCCGTGCTGCTGGCCCAGGCGCCCCGGGGGCCTCCCGCCTTCACCGAGAACTCCCGCCCGCGAGGCTCGTCGGCGGTGCTGCTCTGAGCACCGAGGTGAGCGCTGGTTCCAGGCCGCGGGCGGGACGGACAGAGGGGAGACGGGGCAGCGTGGCCCGGCAGTGGGGGCACACGGGGCTGGCCCCTCCGGGCCGCTCAAGAGGGACCCAGAGGAAGCGCGGGCGAGGCCAGACTGACCTTGAGGGCCGGGATCTCCACGCTGTCGCCGAGGCTGACGGAGCCCGAGAGGATGGTCCCCGTCATCACGGTGCCCTGGCCTCTGATGGAGAAGCAGTGGTCCACGGACATGAGGAACGGCCCCGAGGGGTCCCTCGTCGGGATGGAGATCTGGGACGTCAGGAGCTGGAAAGACAGGCTTGTGCCACACACCGGGGGCAGGGCGGACACCTCCGCCCTCCTGGAGACCGCCTGACTCTTGCTATGCTCCTCCCTGACTGCACCAGAGAAGACACTGTCAGGAGCTGTCTGGCACCGAACGGTCCAGAGTCCTGGTCTTGTGGTGACTACTCTTATGGAAAAAGACCAGAGCGTGTGAGCAGCCCGGCCCGGGGGCCTCTGATAGGAACACATGGACGTGTCCGCAGCAGAAGCCACCACCCCAGCGGCCCGGACCAGTGCGCTCTGGAGCTGGTGACGAAAACATCACTAAAGCTTCCCCCAGAAACAGGTTTGCTAAGTCAGCAAAGTCTGCCCTGTATAATCACAGAAACGGAGGCCGCGCACGTGGTCACGCCTGACCCAGGTCTGCAGACCTAGACCAAGTGGACCCTGGAGCCAACTCCGCTGGCCGACCGAGGTCTGCAGACGCAGGGCAAGTGGACCCGGAGCCAACCCTGCCGGCCGCCCAAGGTCTGCGCCCAGCTCCGCCCCCTGCTCTGCGCGCGCTGTGCGCTCTGTGTACGAGCCTGGGCAAGCCACTTAGCCCTCTGAGCCCCAGGCTCCTTCCTGCCAAAACACGGATCAGAACCTGAAGCCTCCCAAGGTTCGTTAATAAACATATGACCACGGATGTTCACGGTCACCTATGATAAGAGCTCAGTGAGGCTCCCAGAACGTGAGAACCAACCTCCCCACCAGAGGCACCCTGACGGGACACTGTCCCGGCCCTGCAGGGGGGGGCCCTGTGCTGCGGGTGGAGACCCCGGTTCTGCTTGGGTTTAACCCCGTGAGGAAGGGCAGGGAGGCAGAGCCCCGCGTGGATGCAGCTGACGTACCTCGATGAGCTCCGGGATGCCCTGCGGAGCCTCCGTTTCAGGGGCGTCTGGTCCCCCAGGCTTGGCCGCAACGGGTATGACAGGTGCGCCCCGGAACCTGGAATAGAGTCAGGCCCACCGGGGTCACCGAGCGTATCCGGGGTCACCGGGCGCATCCGGGGTCACTGAGTGCATCTGGGGCCGCCAGGGACCAAGCGCAATGGAGGCCTCTGTACCCGCCCTGCCGGAGGGACCGCAGGGTGGCCGTCACGCTCCCGCCCGGTGACCCCATGCGGAGGCCCGAAGGGGCATCTCGTGCTGAGCCACAAACGTTAGCGGGGCCCTGGGTTTAAGCTCCTCACTGAGCCCTCCTGAGGGAGCGCAGTGAGGCCCAGGCCCCGTCCCTGAGTCAAGACCCCTGGGGAAGACCACCGGATGCTGCCCAGCCTCCTGCAGGGACGCAGGACGCGCCGGCACCTGCAGGCCACTCCAGAGCCTTCGGCCTCCCGAGCTCTGCCCCTTTAGCAGAGACTCCCATGGAGGAGACACTGACAGTTTCCACTGGAAAGCGAGCACAAGACACAGAAAAGAGAGAACATTCCACGTGCAGTCCCGTCACTGTGGCGGGATTCATCACTGCAATCCCATCTTCCCACCTCGGTCTCTCCGTGCATTGCCAAGGAACTACTTTTTCATATTTTGGTTCCGTGAGTCACACAATTTCATATCCTTCTGGTTTGTTTGCCAGTATATTAGAAAGACTCTCCGGTTGGAAACTAACAACAACGGTAAGACTCATTTGACTAAGCCAAGAATACGACATGGATGCGCTCACTGAATCCCCAGAAAACGAGGACGCAAGTGTCACCACCTGACAGACGTGAAGGAGCGGCTCAGAAGGTGAGTGAGCCTGCCCCGAACCCCGCCGTCAGCGGCAGCAGGCTGCAGGCGGCGCCTCCAGAACTCGGGCTCGCGGCCCGGGCCGCCTCTGCGCTTCACAGCTGCGTCACCGCGGGGCCCGGGACGCACACGCTGGCCCCACGTGTGGGGCTCATCCAGGGCATTTCAGAGTCTGCACTGTTACAGACGACACTGAGACAAGCATGCTGGCGGAGGAGCCTTGATTTGGGCACGTTCCCAAGGTGTATGTCAAAGGCTCTGTAAACCAAAACACCAGCCAAGCTTGGAGTGACGCCTCTCACAGAGGCCCTCCATAGAAGCACTGGAAACGTGATCAGAACCCTGCAGATCCACAGAGGCCCGAAGCTGTCTACGGAAGGTTCCGCCAGCAGAAACAGCCAGAGCTCAGTACGAGCCCCTCGGCAAGGGGACCCCACGGCGCTGATACTGCCTGGTTCCCACGCGCCCTCCTCGCCCCTGCAGGAGCCTCAAGCACTCGACTCGGTCAGAGTGGAAACTAGCAGCCGGGCGGCCACTGCGAACAGCAGAGTGTCTGCGCCCCTCGGAGCCCCTTCCCAGGGAAACGGCGTCATTTCTCCTATTTGGCGGCTCCTGGGGAAGCGGGCTCTCAGCCCAAAGCAGGGCGCGGGCCCGGCTCTCAGCCCGAAGCAGGGCGCAGGCCCGGCTCTTAGCCCGAAGCGGGGCGGGGGCCCGTCCCACACGCACCTCGGCCCGCGCTCTGCCAGCCCCGGGCCCGGGGCCACAGAGAAGGGGAAGGCAGGCGCTGAGAATTCCAGCGATCGACCATACAGCTTTCGGAAATTCAATTATTATTTATCCAGACCCTTTGAGCAGCGCACTGCAACAGAACGCGACGGCGCGTTGGGCTGGCGTCTGGCCTTTTCCCAGGCTCCCGAGGACCTGCCTGCTGGCCTGCTGAGTGCCCCGCGTGTCCGGGCTGCTGGCTCCGGGGGGACAGGCGGCCCCTTGCCCAGTTCACACCTAGGCTGCTGTCTGGGCTCTAGGGGCACAGGGGCGCTGGCCAGACACGGCAGCAAGAGCCCGGAGCACAGCCCCTCCGCCAGCAGCGCGGGTGGGGCTGGGGTGGCGAGGGCGCCTCCTCTTCCGAGGCCCCCCCGCCCCCACCGCTGTGGCTCCTCACCGGGGAGCCGGGCCCAGAGCTGCTGACTGTGCACGCAGGCTGACCCTCGTCAGCACACAAGACCCACCTCGGATCAGCTAAAGTCACGCCCACGGCGTCTGTGTGTGCGTGTGTGTGTGCTGAACATAAAAGATGTACGCAGAGGGCATCTGAGCTTCAGGTTTGGATCCGCAAAATGCAGGGCAACGGTGTTAAAAGATACGAGCGGTACTTAGGATTCCTTACTTTGCTCACAGGTCAAGCCAGACACAGAGCCAGGGGTGACTGTGAACAGCTGGCTGCGAGGGGGAGCCCCAGCCCAGGGCCGAGCACACAGCAGGTGCCCCACACGTGACAGCTCGTCACGAAGCCCCCGGTCGTCCGGACCCCACATCCAAGGCTCCCTGACGATAAACACACGAAGGCCAGACCTATCAGCTCGCGCTCCACGGAGGAAGAGACACGGAGGCCGGGAGAGGAAGTCCGTGCCGGAGACCACGCCAGCTGCGAGCGCGGGTGCAGCATGCGCCCTGCGGGGCCGCTGGTCCAGGGGCTTGGCGCCCCCCAGGCTGAGGAAAGGGGCGCTGTAAGCAGACAGCTTGGTTAGAACGGAAACAGGAGGGAACCAGAGCGGGTCTGGGAGAAAGAGTCCCCAGGATGCTGTCAGACGGCAGCCCCAGTGGAGACGCAGGGCAGCCTGGACTGGAGCGCGGCGTCGGCGTGCAGAACAGCCACCTCCAACCCCACGCGCGTGGGGAGACAGACAGGGCCTGCGGGAAGCACCGTGACTCGATGCGGTGGGAAGATACAGGTACATTGCTACCTTCTGTTTTTATTTCTGTTAACACTGGTAAATGCTTATGCAAGAGTAGATTTAAATGCTTTCAGAGATAAATCACAAAGAAAAATAATCAAAGAGCTTGACTACATAAAAATTAGACACTTCTGTACGTTAAAAAAAAACAAAGCCAACAAATGCTAAGGACTTACTTATAGGAAATGTGACAGGCAAGGGCTCAATTGATGGCATCCTTATTGATATTAAGCACTCTTGAAAATCAAAAAGTAAGCATTAGAATTGCAAGAGGCAAGCAGACAAGACATACAGGCTCAAGTTAAACCCAAAACGCAGCACTGACATGCGTAAGAAAAGGCGCTCAGCCTCCCCAGTGATTATAGAACCACACAGCATTATAACAGCATGGTAACAAGAGTGAAGCAACATTCTACCTTAGAGTTTCAAATCTTTCTTTAAATGAGACACTAGAGCTCGCCTGTGAGAAACGTCAGCGCACCCAGAGCTGCGCCAAGGGCTCGGGAGGGCCCACCCTGGGACCCGGGACTCTCTCAAGAGAAAAAACCGAAAGTACAGACATGGCTGAATGCCGGTCAGAGGTTCATCCAGGATTATTTATTTACAAGAGAGGAAACTTAAGCCATTCCCAAGGGTCAGCAACAGAGTCACGGTCGCATGAAGAGCTGGTCCATAAAATGTTCAGTAACAGAAGCACAAGTCAGGAAGGTAAATACCTCAGGACCACAGCTGTGTGCTTAAAGCGGGAGAACTGAATTCAGCAAGGTTGCACGGAATGAGGTCAACACACAAAAATCACCTGTGTTTCTATATACTAGGCAAAACAATCTGAAGTGGAAATTAAGACAGCACTTCCATTTATAACAGCATCTAAAAGAATGAACTATTTAGGAATAAAGCTAACCAAGGACAGGAAAGGCCTGTACACCAAAAACAACAGCACTTGGATACAAGACATTTGTAGAGATCCAAATAAAGAGAAAGACGTTCGTGTCAATGAACTGGAGACTTACTCCTCTTAAGGCGTCCATTCTACCTAAAACCATCTGCAGACTCAATACAGTCCTTATTACAATTCCAACCACCATTCTGTGCTGAAATGGAAAAGGAGATCCTCAAAATCAGATGGGAATTGCGAGGAGACCCCCAAAGTCAAAACAATCTTGAAAGAGCAGCAGAAAGGTGGAGGGCTTAGCTTCCTGAGGCAAGCTTTCCACAAAGGGGCGGGGACTGAGGCGGGCAGTGCTGGCCGGGACAGACAGGGGCCTCTGGAGCCCACACGTGAAAGCACAAAAGGGGGACGTATGCTGCTGGGAACCCTGGACATCTGCAAAGGAATGGAGGCGAGCCTTTAATGTAGCCCATACAGAAAAGATAACCGACAACAGAGGAAGACCTGTACTTAAGGGCTAACACGGNAAGTGTCACCACCTGACAGACGTGAAGGAGCGGCTCAGAAGGTGAGTGAGCCTGCCCCGAACCCCGCCGTCAGCGGCAGCAGGCTGCAGGCGGCGCCTCCAGAACTCGGGCTCGCGGCCCGGGCCGCCTCTGCGCTTCACAGCTGCGTCACCGCGGGGCCCGGGACGCACACGCTGGCCCCACGTGTGGGGCTCATCCAGGGCATTTCAGAGTCTGCACTGTTACAGACGACACTGAGACAAGCATGCTGGCAGAGGAGCCTTGATTTGGGCACGTTCCCAAGGTGTATGTCAAAGGCTCTGTAAACCAAAACACCAGCCAAGCTTGGAGTGACGCCTCTCACAGAGGCCCTCCATAGAAGCACTGGAAACGTGATCAGAACCCTGCAGATCCACAGAGGCCCGAAGCTGTCTACGGAAGGTTCCGCCAGCAGAAACAGCCAGAGCTCAGTACGAGCCCCTCGGCAAGGGGACCCCACGGCGCTGATACTGCCTGGTTCCCACGCGCCCTCCTCGCCCCTGCAGGAGCCTCAAGCACTCGACTCGGTCAGAGTGGAAACTAGCAGCCGGGCGGCCACTGCGAACAGCAGAGTGTCTGCGCCCCTCGGAGCCCCTTCCCAGGGAAACGGCGTCATTTCTCCTATTTGGCGGCTCCTGGGGAAGCGGGCTCTCAGCCCAAAGCAGGGCGCGGGCCCGGCTCTCAGCCCGAAGCAGGGCGCAGGCCCGGCTCTTAGCCCGAAGCGGGGCGGGGGCCCGTCCCACACGCACCTCGGCCCGCGCTCTGCCAGCCCCGGGCCCGGGGCCACAGAGAAGGGGAAGGCAGGCGCTGAGAATTCCAGCGATCGACCATACAGCTTTCGGAAATTCAATTATTATTTATCCAGACCCTTTGAGCAGCGCACTGCAACAGAACGCGACGGCGCGTTGGGCTGGCGTCTGGCCTTTTCCCAGGCTCCCGAGGACCTGCCTGCTGGCCTGCTGAGTGCCCCGCGTGTCCGGGCTGCTGGCTCCGGGGGGACAGGCGGCCCCTTGCCCAGTTCACACCTAGGCTGCTGTCTGGGCTCTAGGGGCACAGGGGCGCTGGCCAGACACGGCAGCAAGAGCCCGGAGCACAGCCCCTCCGCCAGCAGCGCGGGTGGGGCTGGGGTGGCGAGGGCGCCTCCTCTTCCGAGGCCCCCCCGCCCCCACCGCTGTGGCTCCTCACCGGGGAGCCGGGCCCAGAGCTGCTGACTGTGCACGCAGGCTGACCCTCGTCAGCACACAAGACCCACCTCGGATCAGCTAAAGTCACGCCCACGGCGTCTGTGTGTGCGTGTGTGTGTGCTGAACATAAAAGATGTACGCAGAGGGCATCTGAGCTTCAGGTTTGGATCCGCAAAATGCAGGGCAACGGTGTTAAAAGATACGAGCGGTACTTAGGATTCCTTACTTTGCTCACAGGTCAAGCCAGACACAGAGCCAGGGGTGACTGTGAACAGCTGGCTGCGAGGGGGAGCCCCAGCCCAGGGCCGAGCACACAGCAGGTGCCCCACACGTGACAGCTCGTCACGAAGCCCCCGGTCGTCCGGACCCCACATCCAAGGCTCCCTGACGATAAACACGCGAAGGCCAGACCTATCAGCTCGCGCTCCACGGAGGAAGAGACACGGAGGCCGGGAGAGGAAGTCCGTGCCGGAGACCACGCCAGCTGCGAGCGCGGGTGCAGCATGCGCCCTGCGGGGCCGCTGGTCCAGGGGCTTGGCGCCCCCCAGGCTGAGGAAAGGGGCGCTGTAAGCAGACAGCTTGGTTAGAACGGAAACAGGAGGGAACCAGAGCGGGTCTGGGAGAAAGAGTCCCCAGGATGCTGTCAGACGGCAGCCCCAGTGGAGACGCAGGGCAGCCTGGACTGGAGCGCGGCGTCGGCGTGCAGAACAGCCACCTCCAACCCCACGCGCGTGGGGAGACAGACAGGGCCTGCGGGAAGCACCGTGACTCGATGCGGTGGGAAGATACAGGTACATTGCTACCTTCTGTTTTTATTTCTGTTAACACTGGTAAATGCTTATGCAAGAGTAGATTTAAATGCTTTCAGAGATAAATCACAAAGAAAAATAATCAAAGAGCTTGACTACATAAAAATTAGACACTTCTGTACGTTAAAAAAAAACAAAGCCAACAAATGCTAAGGACTTACTTATAGGAAATGTGACAGGCAAGGGCTCAATTGATGGCATCCTTATTGATATTAAGCACTCTTGAAAATCAAAAAGTAAGCATTAGAATTGCAAGAGGCAAGCAGACAAGACATACAGGCTCAAGTTAAACCCAAAACGCAGCACTGACATGCGTAAGAAAAGGCGCTCAGCCTCCCCAGTGATTATAGAACCACACAGCATTATAACAGCATGGTAACAAGAGTGAAGCAACATTCTACCTTAGAGTTTCAAATCTTTCTTTAAATGAGACACTAGAGCTCGCCTGTGAGAAACGTCAGCGCACCCAGAGCTGCGCCAAGGGCTCGGGAGGGCCCACCCTGGGACCCGGGACTCTCTCAAGA
Organism: Philantomba maxwellii; assembly: GCA_006410695.1. NCBI lineage: Eukaryota > Metazoa > Chordata > Mammalia > Artiodactyla > Bovidae > Philantomba > Philantomba maxwellii. Next base: position 392,740 of record SJYS01012155.1, read on the forward strand.
GAAAAAACCGAAAGTACAGACACGGCTGAATGCCGGTCAGAGGTTCATCCAGGATTATTTATTTACAAGAGAGGAAACTTAAGCCATTCCCAAGGGTCAGCAACAGAGTCACGGTCGCATGAAGAGCTGGTCCATAAAATGTTCAGTAACAGAAGCACAAGTCAGGAAGGTAAATACCTCAGGACCACAGCTGTGTGCTTAAAGCGGGAGAACTGAATTCAGCAAGGTTGCACGGAATGAGGTCAACACACAAAAATCACCTGTGTTTCTATATACTAGGCAAAACAATCTGAAGTGGAAATTAAGACAGCACTTCCATTTATAACAGCATCTAAAAGAATGAACTATTTAGGAATAAAGCTAACCAAGGACAGGAAAGGCCTGTACACCAAAAACAACAGCACTTGGATACAAGACATTTGTAGAGATCCAAATAAAGAGAAAGACGTTCGTGTCAATGAACTGGAGACTTACTCCTCTTAAGGCGTCCATTCTACCTAAAACCATCTGCAGACTCAATACAGTCCTTATTACAATTCCAACCACCATTCTGTGCTGAAATGGAAAAGGAGATCCTCAAAATCAGATGGGAATTGCGAGGAGACCCCCAAAGTCAAAACAATCTTGAAAGAGCAGCAGAAAGGTGGAGGGCTTAGCTTCCTGAGGCAAGCTTTCCACAAAGGGGCGGGGACTGAGGCGGGCAGTGCTGGCCGGGACAGACAGGGGCCTCTGGAGCCCACACGTGAAAGCACAAAAGGGGGACGTATGCTGCTGGGAACCCTGGACATCTGCAAAGGAATGGAGGCGAGCCTTTAATGTAGCCCATACAGAAAAGATAACCGACAACAGAGGAAGACCTGTACTTAAGGGCTAACACGGTGAAGTTCTCAGGCAAAAGAAGGTTGGGGAAAGTCTTCGTGACATCGAGTGTGGCAACAATTTCATGGATATGACACCAGAAGCACAGGCAAAAAAGAAAACGCGAGAAAGAAATCGGATTCCATCAAAATTAAAAACTTGTGCATCGAGGAATACTAGCAAGTAAGTAAAAGACAGCCTACAGAGCGGAAGGAAACATTTACAAGCGGGGCGTGGGCTTCGTCTCCAGAATATGTAAAGAGCTCCTCCAGCTCAAGAACAAAACACCTGATTAAAAACCGGGCGAAGGATCTGAGGGCCATTTCTCCAGAGGAGACAGACGGCAGCCAGCACGCACCTGAGTGTCCACAGCAGCCACCGGGGAGGCAAGCCAGACCGCAGCGAGGCGCCACGCCGCGCCTCCCAGGACGGCTGCAGAGTCCGGAGCCGCGCGCCGCATGCGGGAGGCGGCGCAGGGGCCGCCAGAGAGCCGCCGGGAGGGCGCATCGCCATGCGAGCCGCGGCCCACCCCAGGCTCACACCCACAGTCCTGGCAGCGCCCCTGCCCACAGCCAAGACGCCCACGCGCGTCCATCACGAGAGGAGCGGATACGCAAAACACGGCCCAAGCCCCGAGGAAGAAGGGCCGCGAGGCTGGCACGCGCCCAGCGCGGAGGGAGGCAGGGCGCNCATGCGAGCCGCGGCCCACCCCAGGCTCACACCCACAGTCCTGGCAGCGCCCCTGCCCACAGCCAAGACGCCCACGCGCGTCCATCACGAGAGGAGCGGATACGCAAAACACGGCCCAAGCCCCGAGGAAGAAGGGCCGCGAGGCTGGCACGCGCCCAGCGCGGAGGGAGGCAGGGCGCGGTTAGCAGAAGGAACGGGACGAACCACATTAGCAGCCGCTGCTGAGAAATCTTTTGGGGGCTTTACTTTCTTTAACAACTATTTTTCAGAGTTTCTTTCAGTTACTCTTTGGAGAGGAAAAATAAAGCACCGTGGTTCTGCCACTGTCTAGGTTTTGATCCTTACGTAGGTTGGCTTTCCAGACTTCTCCTCTCTAGACTGAAAGTTGCTTCATGTTTGAAGCAGCTGTTAGAAAGGATTTACCTAACAAGGGATCCTAAGGGAAGGAAAAGTGAAAGTGGAAGCCGCTCGGTCGTGTCCGACTCTTTTGAGACCCCGTGGACTAGTCCATGGGATTCTCCAGGCCAGAACACTGGAGTGGGCAGCCGTTCCCTTCTCCAGGGGATCTTCCCAACCTGGGGATCGAACGCAGGTCTCCCGCACTGCAGGCGGGCTCTTCACCAGCTGAGCCAGCAGGGAAGCCCACAGCCACTGACAAGGACGGAAGGGGGCTCTCAGCTGCGTGGAGGTGACCGCTCAGGTCTTCCCGCGAGACGGCTGCCCTGGCGGGCGCACCCAGGCCTCGCCACCCGCAGGCGCTGTGTGAGGAGAGCTGAGGTGCCAGCGGCCCTCCAGGGGCCAGTCTCCGCTGCACGTGCGATAAAGGCTGTGACTGACCTTCACCCAATAAATTAAAATAGGAAGGGTAATTTAAAGGTGTACGTGAGAATTTTCCTTAAATTTACCTAATCTAAATGGTTGGTATTAATTGACCCTTAGCAGCATTCTAAGCACTTCCCAGAAGGTCTTGTTTATAGCAAATGATGCGGATGCTGTACAGGAGTCCCAAGGACCTGGTCTCCCCTTTCTGACAAGTAAATAGAACGGCAGGGAGATCAAATAACTCACTAGAAAGAAGATATAACTTTTTATCTTCCTTTTTACAGTCTCACATCCACTTCCGCTGGGAATAACACAGTCTGAATTCTTATGCAACACTTATCTAAATGTGTCGATTTTATCGGATTGATGAATTTTGCTAACAAAAGGCAGCGCTGGGAAATCTTTTATGACACATTTGGCCCATTCTCGGGGCTGAAGCTTTAATTTAACCACCCGGAGAATTCTGAGTGAGAGCTGCAGGTGTCAGAGCCGAGAAAAGCATCGTAGAGGGGAGAGCATATCCATCTTTGTGACGTGGAGACAAAACCACCTCCACTGTGTGCGCCCTCAGGCGGGAGGAGCAGGGGCGGAGGCTCCACGGGGTCGGGGGCTGCGGGGCAGGCGGCGGCCGCGGGTCCATCCTGACCAGAAGGCGCTGGCCGCGAGGGGGGCCGAGGACTCAGCCGGGCGCGGGACACCCGTGCCCCGTGGCATCTTCCGCTTCCGCCTCTGTGGCCGCCGAGCACCCAGGGGGCTTTCTGCCCCACGGTCCCCCACCCCTCCTGCCCCCGGACCCTGAGGACCAGCAGCCGGCGCGGGACAAGGCCGGCGGCCCCTGCTCAGGCCGCCCGGCGGCCCTCTCCCAGGGCTCTCCGCTGTCTCCGGGACCCTGCCCCTCTCAGGCACTCCTCTGCACAAAAGTCAATGACTCCCCACTCCCCCCAGGAGAGAATCGTAAACCCCTTGGCATGGAATACTCCAGAGGGCCCTGTGATCCAGCCTTTGTCCATCACCCCTCCATCCACCTGTCCGTCTGTCCATCCAACTCCGTAAGCCTCTGTGACGGTCAGGTCCAGCCATCACCCAGACCCGCCCCCCTTCCAATAGCCAGGTCTCAGCTGAGCAGGCAGTGAGCAGGCAGGGCTGGGTCCTCACCCACAGGGTCTCGGGGTGGCGGGGAGCTTGGGGCTCCTTCAGGCCGTGTGACCCCTGGGCCCTCCCTCGTGGGCCGGTGCCCGGCTCTGCCCGCTCCCCAGGTCACGCCCGCAGCGGCGGGCCAGGAGGGCGCAGGCAGCCTGGGTCCCTGCACGGGGCGCTGACGGAGCCACCCGCCGCTCACGTCAGGAGGCCTCAGCTCTGGCTCCGCGTCCCCTGGCACCAGCACCGCGGCCTCTGCCCCGGCGCCCCTCAGCGGCGAACCTACTTGGTGTTCTCCAGGGTCTTCTGCATCTTCTTGGTCATCCTGTCGATCGCCGCCTGTCTCTTCCCTTCGGGCAGGAGGTCGGTCTTGTTCAGTACCACGACCAGCTTCTGGCAGGCGATCTGCCCGATCACGAGGCACTCGGCCGACTGCGTCTGCATGCCCTTGGTCACGTCGATGACCAGCATCATCAGATCGATGATCTGGGCCCCTGGGGGAAGAGAGGACGAGGTCAGAGGGGAAGGGGCGGCTGAGGGGGTGAGTGGCGCCCGCAGCCCCTAGCGCTGGGTGGGGCTCACCTGACCGGGAACGCTGGCCCCTCCCGGCCCTATAACCGGGTCTCCTCATCTCTAAACGGGCAGCGGGCAGGCCCGCTGGGGACTCCAGGAGCCCGTCTGCGCAGCGCCTGGCAGCTGCAGGACTTGCTCCCCGGCCATCCCGGGCTGCGGTCAGTGTGACTTTGCCAGCCCACCGGGTGGAAACCAGAGCCTCCACGCAGCCTCAGGTTGCTTCCTTCTAAGGCCGGTGCGGAGGGCCTCGACGGTGAATGCGAGCCGCTTGCCTTCCGTGGCTCCGCCCTGCCTGCGGCCCCGCAGCCTCCAGACTCCGAGCTGGGCCTTGGGCCCCACCACCCTGTGGGGCCGCTGCCCCGGCCCCTGCCCAGCCTCTCCGAGCCGCGGCTCTGCGTCCCCCGTCACTGGGGCCCGACTGGCAGCCGGGGCAGGGCTGCAGCCCCCGCCTCACACGCCGTCCCGCCTTCTTTTCCCGCCTGCTTCCCGGGACACTCGGAGCCTCGGCCTCGGCGTGCAGTGGCCGCTGCCTGGGGCTGGCCTGGCCTCCCCCGCGAGGAGGGTGGGACCCGGATGGACACTGTTTCCCCTTCGGATTGGATTGTTACTCTCTGTTGCCGATTTAAAGACAGTTTAATGCTGCTGAGCCGAGAGGAGGGGCTGGGGGCGCCTGCAAGGGCCCGGCTGACACTGTTTCCTCTTTGTTGCCGATTTAAAGAGACGGGTAAACACTGAGAAGCTATACTGGGTGGGGAAGGTGCATTCCAGGCCTCTCTCCTGAGTCACCTTTGGCTTTTATGAACCTTTCCTTTCCCTGCAGAAAGGTTTCCTTGTTCTGTGGAAATGGTCAGCCTCTCCTCTTTCCCCCTTTGTTTCTGCNAGCCAGCAGGGAAGCCCACAGCCACTGACAAGGACGGAAGGGGGCTCTCAGCTGCGTGGAAGTGACCGCTCAGGTCTTCCCGCGAGACGGCTGCCCTGGCGGGCGCACCCAGGCCTCGCCACCCGCAGGCGCTGTGTGAGGAGAGCTGAGGTGCCAGCGGCCCTCCAGGGGCCAGTCTCCGCTGCACGTGCGATAAAGGCTGTGACTGACCTTCACCCAATAAATTAAAATAGGAAGGGTAATTTAAAGGTGTACGTGAGAATTTTCCTTAAATTTACCTAATCTAAATGGTTGGTATTAATTGACCCTTAGCAGCATTCTAAGCACTTCCCAGAAGGTCTTGTTTATAGCAAATGATGCGGATGCTGTACAGGAGTCCCAAGGACCTGGTCTCCCCTTTCTGACAAGTAAATAGAACGGCAGGGAGATCAAATAACTCACTAGAAAGAAGATATAACTTTTTATCTTCCTTTTTACAGTCTCACATCCACTTCCGCTGGGAATAACACAGTCTGAATTCTTATGCAACACTTATCTAAATGTGTCGATTTTATCGGATTGATGAATTTTGCTAACAAAAGGCAGCGCTGGGAAATCTTTTATGACACATTTGGCCCATTCTCGGGGCTGAAGCTTTAATTTAACCACCCGGAGAATTCTGAGTGAGAGCTGCAGGTGTCAGAGCCGAGAAAAGCATCGTAGAGGGGAGAGCATATCCATCTTTGTGACGTGGAGACAAAACCACCTCCACTGTGTGCGCCCTCAGGCGGGAGGAGCAGGGGCGGAGGCTCCACGGGGTCGGGGGCTGCGGGGCAGGCGGCGGCCGCGGGTCCATCCTGACCAGAAGGCGCTGGCCGCGAGGGGGGCCGAGGACTCAGCCGGGCGCGGGACACCCGTGCCCCGTGGCATCTTCCGCTTCCGCCTCTGTGGCCGCCGAGCACCCAGGGGGCTTTCTGCCCCACGGTCCCCCACCCCCCCTGCCCCCGGACCCTGAGGACCAGCAGCCGGCGCGGGACAAGGCCGGCGGCCCCTGCTCAGGCCGCCCGGCGGCCCTCTCCCAGGGCTCTCCGCTGTCTCCGGGACCCTGCCCCTCTCAGGCACTCCTCTGCACAAAAGTCAATGACTCCCCACTCCCCCCAGGAGAGAATCGTAAACCCCTCGGCATGGAATACTCCAGAGGGCCCTGTGACCCAGCCTTTGTCCATCACCCCTCCATCCACCTGTCCATCTGTCCATCCAACTCCGTAAGCCTCTGTGACGGTCAGGTCCAGCCATCACCCAGACCCGCCCCCCTTCCAATAGCCAGGTCTCAGCTGAGCAGGCAGTGAGCAGGCAGGGCTGGGTCCTCACCCACAGGGTCTCGGGGTGGCGGGGAGCTTGGGGCTCCTTCAGGCCGTGTGACCCCTGGGCCCTCCCTCGTGGGCCGGTGCCCGGCTCTGCCCGCTCCCCAGGTCACGCCCGCAGCGGCGGGCCAGGAGGGCGCAGGCAGCCTGGGTCCCTGCACGGGGCGCTGACGGAGCCACCCGCCGCTCACGTCAGGAGGCCTCAGCTCTGGCTCCGCGTCCCCTGGCACCAGCACCGCGGCCTCTGCCCCGGCGCCCCTCAGCGGCGAACCTACTTGGTGTTCTCCAGGGTCTTCTGCATCTTCTTGGTCATCCTGTCGATCGCCGCCTGTCTCTTCCCTTCGGGCAGGAGGTCGGTCTTGTTCAGTACCACGACCAGCTTCTGGCAGGCGATCTGCCCGATCACGAGGCACTCGGCCGACTGCGTCTGCATGCCCTTGGTCACGTCGATGACCAGCATCATCAGATCGATGATCTGGGCCCCTGGGGGAAGAGAGGACGAGGTCAGAGGGGAAGGGGCGGCTGAGGGGGTGAGTGGCGCCCGCAGCCCCTAGCGCTGGGTGGGGCTCACCTGACCGGGAACGCTGGCCCCTCCCGGCCCTATAACCGGGTCTCCTCATCTCTAAACGGGCAGCGGGCAGGCCCGCTGGGGACTCCAGGAGCCCGTCTGCGCAGCGCCTGGCAGCTGCAGGACTTGCTCCCCGGCCATCCCGGGCTGCGGTCAGTGTGACTTTGCCAGCCCACCGGGTGGAAACCAGAGCCTCCACGCAGCCTCAGGTTGCTTCCTTCTAAGGCCGGTGCGGAGGGCCTCGACGGTGAATGCGAGCCGCTTGCCTTCCGTGGCTCCGCCCTGCCTGCGGCCCCGCAGCCTCCAGACTCCGAGCTGGGCCTTGGGCCCCACCACCCTGTGGGGCCGCTGCCCCGGCCCCTGCCCAGCCTCTCCGAGCCGCGGCTCTGCGTCCCCCGTCACTGGGGCCCGACTGGCAGCCGGGGCAGGGCTGCAGCCCCCGCCTCACACGCCGTCCCGCCTTCTTTTCCCGCCTGCTTCCCGGGACACTCGGAGCCTCGGCCTCGGCGTGCAGTGGCCGCTGCCTGGGGCTGGCCTGGCCTCCCCCGCGAGGAGGGTGGGACCCGGATGGACACTGTTTCCCCTTCGGATTGGATTGTTACTCTCTGTTGCCGATTTAAAGACAGTTTAATGCTGCTGAGCCGAGAGGAGGGGCTGGGGGCGCCTGCAAGGGCCCGGCTGACACTGTTTCCTCTTTGTTGCCGATTTAAAGAGACGGGTAAACACTGAGAAGCTATACTGGGTGGGGAAGGTGCATTCCAGGCCTCTCTCCTGAGTCACCTTTGGCTTTTATGAACCTTTCCTTTCCCTGCAGAAAGGTTTCCTTGTTCTGTGGAAATGGTCAGCCTCTCCTCTTTCCCCCTTTGTTTCTGCACTTTGTATATTACCTGGGTATCTTTTACTTTTAAGACTGTATGTGTTTTTTCATGTTTCTTCCAGTCCTTTTACAGGTTTAAATGTCTATGCTTCAGAGACTCCGCCGGCAGTCCAGCGGTTGCGAATCCACCCTGCAATGCAGGCCACGTGGGATCGGTCCCTGGTCAGGGACTAAGACCCCGCAGGCCGCAGAGCCGCTGACCTGAGTGCCACACCTGGAGGGCCGCAGGCGGCACCGGGAGAGCCGCCAAGACCGCAGAGACACAGCCGAGCCGCGGCGCAGCCGATCGCGTGCACACGCACGTGCTTATAAGTCTGTGCTTCACAGTGACCCGTTTGGAAGCTATTCTGGCCTAATAGGAAGGTGGAGACCTAACCTGAGCGTGATCTGGACGGCGACCCACCGTCCCCGAGTCACAGTAACAGGCTCTCTCCTTTGCAGACCCGGACAGCGAGACTCGGGAGAGGAGAGGTGCACAGGGGCACCCTGCAGCCGGCACCCGCGCCCCCGGCGGCCCGCCCCCAGCCCCGCGGGTGCCACGTCGCGAGGCTCCGGCCCCCGCCAGCTCCCGGCGCTGCCTCCTCTTGGCAGGGTTCCAGCGCCTCTCTTTGTCTGCTGTCTTGTCCTCGGCTGTTTATTTTTCTCTCGTCTCCGACACGGCTGGCTTTGTTGTTCCTTCTGTTCCCCCTCCGCTGACATGGCCCTGTCGTCCTCCCGGGCTCTTCAGCGGGTGGTGAGTGAGCGGCCCCGCGCCCCCAGGGACGGTGCTCGGCCGGGTCGTCCGGAGGACGCTGGCAGCTTGCCGCTGCTCCCTGCCCTCTCCCGGTCCTCCTGGCTTCCTCGGAGGTGCCTGGCCCACCTGCTCTTCGGGACGCTGCAGGGCCCAGAGACTCAGGAATGCAGGCCCTGGCCAGCAGGCAGCTGGCGATGGAAAGAGTGGACGTTTGGACTCAGACAGCTGTGAGCTCGAGCCCTGGCTCTGCTTTTCAGTGTCCCATGCCCGGACCTCCGCCTCCTGCCTGTGAGAAGGGGGTCTCCTCCCCGCGGGGCTGAGCCGAGGGTCAGAGCTGGCGCGCAGCAGGCAGGACTCACAGGCGGTCAGGAGCCGGGCCGCCAGCACAGACCCCAGGCTGGGGCGACTGGCAGCCATGGGCCCAGCGGGACGGCTCCTCGGCCGCGTCGGAGGCAGGCCCGGGGTGGCCACAGCCGCCGACTCCCAAAGATTCTACCCGACCCTCCTCGGGCCAAGTGCGGGCAGTCCATGTGGGCTGAGCAGCGTCCTTCCCCGGGGGTCTGTCCCTGCGGCCGGCGGCCGTTCCGGGCTCCTGTGGGTCCGACAGCACGCGGGGTCTGCCGGAGGCAGGATCAGCGCGTCACCGACAGGAGCTGGTTGGACTGCTCTGGCCCCTGGCTGGGCAGGATGGGTGTGTGTGTGTGTGTGTGCGCGCGTGCGCAGCGGGGGGAGCCCCGTTTGCAGGCCAGGTTCAAACAGTCCAGACCACCAGGGCACCCAGCGCTCCAGGCCACGGGCTGGCACTCGCCAGGGGCCCTGCGCAGGGCCTCCCGGACGCTGCTCGGAACCATTCCACGTGGCCGGGACTCCTCTCCCTTGCCCGCCACGGAAGAACCATCCCAGCAGCACACGTCCTAGGGTTCTTGCGCCTGAGGCGCTTCCCACGGCCCCTCACGAGGCACCTTCTGCCACCTCGCTGCCGTCCACCGCCTCCCCCGAGGCTCCCCGCGCACAGAGGCCCTCGCTGTGCTGGGAAACGCTCCTGAGGACGGCAGGTCGCTGGTTCCCACTGCAGCGTTACACTGTGGATCGCCGGGCACCTACACCACTTCTTGAATATTTAACGGCACCAGTGAAAGTTTTTTGTTTTAAATTCAATATTACTTCTTATTTAGGATGCCCATAGCCTTTGCTTAAAACTCAAACTTGGGTTAATGATCTGGTTTTGCTAAAATAGTTAACATTTTATATTCAGTTTCTCCCGCTGAAAACTTTTCTTCCCCCAAACACATGGACCCCCTTCTAGTCCCAGAAGGAAAATTTCACCTCACAGAAAACTTGTTAAATGCTGACCTTTGTTTTTCTTTACTTTTGTTTCCAAAACGATTAAGATATATAATCTATGGAATTGGAAATTGTCATTTTTAAAAGCACTGAGGAACTTCGGTCCTGCTCTAATTGCTCTGCAAACCTTTAAAGGGCTCTGCAGCCTGCAGAAGCAGATGAGAAGCGCGATAGGCCGGCCAGCACAGAGGGGCACTTGTGAGCGGTGGGGCTGCGTCTGGTGCTTCCCACCCACTCGCTCCTTCTGGCCCCGCAGCCTCAGAGTGATTTCCTACCCTGGGTTCATGGGAATCGGAAAAGACACTGTTTGATTCATTCCTTGGAAATACTGGGGATTTAGAGAAAGACAAGACGGGCCAGTTATGTCAGTTCCTGTCCCCGGATCAAAGTGCGGGGAACAAACAGAGTGACCGGGGGCTGGTGCCGGGCGCGGGTGGCTCCTGGCCCTGACCCGGCTTCCAGTGGGGCCCCTCGAGCCGCTGTGACCTCAGGACCCCTCAGAAGGCCCTGGTGTTGGCCGTGCCGAGCACCTGATGTGGAGGCAGTGTGCGGCGCCGGAGGGAGGCCACGGACGAAGCCGAGCGTCCGGGTCCCGTCTGCCCCAGCCCTTCTGGGCCTGGCAGTCTCCTCTCCCGTCCCGAGGACCCCAGGAGGCAGCAGCGGCAGGTGGGCAGGGGGTGGGCAACTCGGGCCTCCCCTCGCAGCCCCGGCCACGGCAAGGAACTCAGGCCGCCCTGCACGCCAGCAAGGAGCGGACTCTCA
>SJYS01012155.1:438319-453633 GCA_006410695.1 Philantomba maxwellii
GCCCAGCACCGCCCGCAGGCCGCTCAGGGATGCCGGCGTGTCCCCTCGCGGCACAGCGCAGTGACGGCCAGGAGCCGCACGCGACTGCGGACTCCCCGCCCGCCAGACTCCGGTGGCCCCTTCACAGGGCAGCGCCCCGATTCTCCACAGCGGGGCCGGGGCACTCTCGTGACCCCCGACCCCTCCCGCTCCTCGCCCGCATCCTCAGCAGCGCGCCCCCCTGCCCTCTGCCCAGCGCGGCCGCTCCCTGGACAGGCCTCCGTCCACCCCGCGCTCGGCGAGCGCCGCCGGCAGCGTCTCGGGTCCCGGCCCCTCTGCAAGCTATCCTTCCTGCCCGAGCAGAGGACCCTCTCTGAACGGCTAATAACGCTTATTTTATTTCGCTGCCTAAAAGGTTTTCATTTTCTCTCCGTTGGTGTAAAGGCCGGACTCGGCCACAGGCTGACAGGGCCCTTCCTGAGGGGCCAGTGTGTCTTGTCTCCCAGGACCCCAGGCTTAACGAGCTGCTTGCCCGTCTCTGGACAGACAGACCAGGGTCTCCCTGGCTCTACCACGTCTCTGGGAAGCCTCCCCGTCCCCATGCTGGCCGAGGGGAGGGCCTGACCCCCCCGCTGGGCCCCAGACCCCGTGTTCTCCCCTCCGTGGTCAGCGCGCTCGCTGGGCCCGATGCCTCCGGGGGCGGGGGTCCTGCCGTCCTCCGACTCCAGGACCAAGGGCAGGGCCTCCGCGCAGGCGCAGAGCAGAGCAGCACGCCAGGCCGGCCCCTCCGCCGGCGGCCCGCACCCTGCCTCCCGCGGGGCTGGGAGCCCTCGGCCACACAGGGTTCACTGCGGAGCAGACCTGCCTGGAGGTCAGACGAGTTAATCTTTCAGTGGAAATTCAATCCTCATATTTCATTTTCAGGCCACTTTGCGTAGCAAAGTAGTTTAACTCAGAGCAGATTTCTGCTGTGCTGATGGTTAATTTCATGGCCCGCAGAGGGTCAGCATGCTGGGGCCGGGCCGGGGCCGCGGCGACCCCGTGCAGCTCGCCGCACACGGCGAGGGCCCGCAGCCTGTTGTCTTAGGGAGGCCGTCTCAGGCATCCTTCAGCGCGGCGCTCTGGAGTTAACAGGGTGACCTTTTCAAGAACATTTTTAAAAGCTACAACACAGATCCCTCCCACGCCGTATATTTTCCTTTCTCCACGCAGTTCAAAGGGGCTGGGTTGTCTCATAGGCTTTTCGCCGGCGATCTTCAGCTTGACCCCGTTGTTTAAATCTGCCGGAGGAAATTTGAACAAACTTGTTCTTTGGTAATTCTTCTGCCTCCGTGAACCTTTAACCTTAAGGTTTCTTGGAGAGCCTGGGGCTGCATTGTCACCCGCCGTCCCTGCTGGGGCTCTCAAAGGCCATTGTCTGGCGCGTCTGTTTCCACTTTGCTACTGAAGTTCTCTGGAGGAAGGGTATTAATTCAGACCTGATCTGCAACAGGACGAGGACTTCTGAACTTGCCCCCGAGCTCGGGGACGGGGAAATGAGCATAATGCGAGCCTGTGGGCCCCGTGGGGTCCTGCAGTAGCTGTGGAGGTGGGGGGCCTCCGGGGCGGGCCGTTGTGGTGGCTTCCCGCGGTGACCCACCTAGGCCAGCTCTTGTCGGCAGCAGGACCAAAAGCACTTCCTGCCCCTGGTGGTCCAGCCTGGGGCCGGGGTTCTCCCCAGTGGCCTTCCTGGAGCAGCAGGTCCTCAGGAGCCCAGGAGACTGGATGTGAGCCGGGACCCCACCCCCTGGCAGGGCCCGCCTGTGACTGCACCCTCCTGGGGTGAGGGGCCGGGCTGGACTCGGGGCCAGGTCTCCATTGAGTTCTCCCCGTGCTCCCCACAGGAGGGCCCGAGCGTTCCCCGTGCTCCCCACAGGGGGGCCCGAGCGTTCCCCGTGCTCCCCACAGGAGGCCCCGAGACCCCGGGAGCGTGCGGTGCCTTGGTCGTGGCGCGGGGGGCCCCGCGTTTGAGGCGGGCAGAGCCCGCCTCTGTCCTGACGGCTCCTCCTGCATGGTGGCAGCTGCCCTTTGCAGGAGCCTGGGGGCTGTTGGAGCCCCCGGCCCGCCGCCTGGGCTTGCTTTCTCTCCTCCCAGGATTCATAGTGCCCTGAAGATCCGGCCAGGTGACCCGATTCCTTGTGATCAGACTTTGAGGAAGGAAAGGCAACTGATGCATTCAGTCATTCATTCACTCTGCAACCCCTGAGCCACACACGTGCGCTCGGAGCGGGGTTTGCCTGGGTGAGCGGGCCGAGCGGAGCTCCTTGTCCGCTGTGGGGCAGTGCTGTGCGCTGTGAGCGTGCGGGGAGGGGCGAGCGGGACGCGTGGAGATGGAGCAGTAGGCGGACGGGTCCTGAGGCTGCCCTGCATGTCAGAGGCCGGTCTGGCCGACTCTCAGAGCCAATGTCCACAACAGGAAGCTGCCATGGGCTGGCTGGTCTGGACAGATGAGACTGTCTGGAGCCTGTGTCCCTCCCAGGCTTGCCGGAGGACGAGGCAGTGCGGTCCTGTGGCCCTGATCAGAGGCCAGAGGCCAGGAGGGGGCCCGCCAGCTGCACGCGCCAAGTCCTGCGTCTGGCCCTGGACCCCCTTTTCTTCCCAGGGGGAGGGCAGAACCCCAGGGAGACGGGAAGCAGCAGGTACTCCTGGCTCACCTGAGCTGGACGGAGGCCGGGACGCCGGGACTGCAGTCGGCCATGGACGCTGAACTGCCGAGCCAGGCGCTGGGCATCGCGCACAGGGACTGGAGGGGCTGGGGTCTCTGGCTCCCCGCCCTTCCCTCCGGGTGCCTGCTGGGCTGAAGAGGGTGTGCTGGGGGCAGACTCGGTACTTACTTTGTACTTTCTTCCCCCGAAGTGGGCTCCCTGGTGGCTCAGCTGGTGAAGAATCCGCCTGCGACGCAGGAGACCTGGGTTCAGTCCCTGGGTTGGGAAGATCCTCTGGGGAAGGGAAAGGCTACCCACTCCAGTATCCTGGCCTGGAAAATTACAGTCCACGGGGTCACAAAGAGTCTGACGCGACGGAGCACTTTCACTTTCTTTTTCACTTTCCTCCAAAATGAGTTTGCCGTGAGGGCTGGCCCGTCCTGCTGTGCCTGGAAGGGTGCGTGTGGGCGCATCCGGGCGGCCTGCGGCGCAGAGCAGGCCTGGAGAGCGCCCGTAGCCCAGGGCTTTGTCTGTGCGCTCCTGCCGGCAGGCGGGCCTCCCGCTGGGCTGGGCCTTGGCCTCTGCTCCCGTCGGGTCCTGTGCTGAGGGCCAGTGGTTTACACCCCGTGAGGCTCTCTGAGAGGCCGGGGTGGCCTCCTGGGCGCGGAGCCTGGGCCCCAGGGTGCAGGTCACGCTGCAGGTCACGACCCAGCAGAAAGAAGAACCCTGCCTGAGCTCTGGGGCTTCCTCTGAGAAGCGGCAACTGGGGTCCCCCCACCTGTTTAATTCTCCCCCTGGAATCAAGTGGAATATTTTCCTGGCAAATATTTCCTAGATAAAAGTACTATACACTTGTTTTGCAGATTCATTAGTCGTTTCTAAAAGTTGCTAAAAGTAGACACGAAGAAAGCCTGCCCCGGAAGCGAGTGAGGCTTCTCCCGAGGAAGGACTCTTTTCTAGGGAAGATAGGAGGCGGTTGTTTTGGGTCGGTTTCGTCAGCTGAATCTCTCCGTCTGCCTCTTACCTCACCTTCTGTCCCGGAAGGGGACGCTGGAGCAAGCTCCCTGGTAACACATGTGTATCACCCCTTCCTGACCGCGTCCGGGCCGCGGAGAGGCCGCGCTGGGTGGCGGCGTCCTCATCTCCCTGCCGACTCGGGCCCGTTCGGGCACAAGAGGGCAGTGTTTGCCCGCGGTCCTGGGTGGACACTTCCCCGTGGGGTAACAGGTCAGTGGAGTTAGAATGACCTCGGGCTTTTCCGAGACAAAATAAACTGCAGCTAGCGGCAGCCGGGGTGGCTTCCCGGGTCTGCCTTTAAGCGCTGACCCTCCAGAAAATAGCTGCTTGCTGTCTTTTTTTTTTTTCCTTAAAAAGAAAAATATTGTTTCTTTGAACGTTTATTTTTCATTTTTTTTTAATCAATGGAAATATGGTTTGCAGCCTTGTACGTACAATGGCAGAGGTTAAAGAGTGTTGCGAAAGCAAAACAACCGCCTTCCAATTAAAAGCCACATGGGAGGGTTTCTGTTTGAAGCAAGGGGTCAAATGTATATGCCGCCCCTTTCGCGTCAGCGTAAAGATTACCGGGCTTAACTTTTAAAGCGTTTGAAGATGTNTTTTTTTTTTCCTTAAAAAGAAAAATATTGTTTCTTTGAACGTTTATTTTTCATTTTTTTTTAATCAATGGAAATATGGTTTGCAGCCTTGTACGTACAATGGCAGAGGTTAAAGAGTGTTGCGAAAGCAAAACAACCGCCTTCCAATTAAAAGCCACATGGGAGGGTTTCTGTTTGAAGCAAGGGGTCAAATGTATATGCCGCCCCTTTCGCGTCAGCGTAAAGATTACCGGGCTTAACTTTTAAAGCGTTTGAAGATGTGGGCTCAGGTGCCAGCCCTCGTCACGCGGTATCCCTTTTTTTCTGCACGTTTGTGGTATTAGCCAAAGCAGGGACTTTCCAGGAGAGAAGGGAGGTGGTCTGCCTGCCTGCCTGGGGTCACAGTTCTGGCTGAACTCGGCCGTGTCTGCTTTTGTACGAGGATTTGCCTATTTTCAGCTCCTCCGTAGTGTTTTCCCGGAGCAGCTTTCAAGGCTGGAAGACACGTCCTGGTGCCCAGTCCTCCTGCCCCCCAGATTCGGGCTCTCACAGCCTCCTTGTTGCCCTCAGCCTGGAAATGCAGGTTTCAGGTGCCTCTGGGAGGGGACAGCCAAGCCCCCTGGGGAAGTGGGTGGTGCCCAGGAGTGGCCCGCCGCGGCTCTGGCAGCCCAGTGCAAGGCGCTTCCATCCCGCCGGCGGCACACCTGGGCCGCGGGTGGTCACCCCGCTGCTCGTGGGTGTTCCAGGGCATGCGCTGCAGGAACGCTGGCATGAGGGTGGAGAGGCTGTGCCGATGCCTCCCCTCTGTCCCGCTACAGGAAGCCGAGGGCTGGGGGTGCCAGACCTGGGGCCAGAGGCGCAGACGGGGGTGGCTGCCGCTTCTCCATCGCCGGCCCCTCTGCGTGGCTGCGGCCGGCCTTGGGGGCCCAGCTGGAGCTGCCGAGAGCCATCAGGAGGAGAGTTGGGTTCCCAGGCTTGGCCTGTATGAGTCCCCCTCTTTCACCTTTTCTAGTCACAGCGCCCGTCTTCCCAGGTGACTGTGTCCACAGGACAGACGCAGCGTGCACGGTGGGCGTGTGAGTACGGCTGTCCCCTCGGGCCCATCCGTAGATCAGCGGCGTCTGGCGCAGAATCTGACTGTGCGCGCCCTGCTGGAGCCTGGGGTGGCCTGCTCGCTTGTATCCTTGTGAAGCCCCTCTTCCGGCTTTTTTTAGCAGGGAGCCTGAGCTCAGGCTTTCAAGAGAGCCTCGTGCCATGCTTCTCTGGGAACACAACTTGTGAAAAACGCCGGAACCCTCCACTTCCAAGGGAGCCCGGCTTGTAAGGGGACGGAACACTGCTTCCGCCTTGGGTCCTGAGCTGGTTTCCATCTTCGGTGCCCGAGGCAGGGGTGGCGAGCAGGGAGTGGGACAGACGTTCCTTGGCAGTAATTTCCAGGCAGATTCTTGAATGCCGTGTGTGCTTCGGGTCACCGTCAGCTCATAACAGAGCAACACGGAGTGAGGATCCCTGCCGTGGAGATGAGCGGCGCCCCGCAGACGTGCGATAGCACAGGTGGGGAGCTTTCTGTGAGCGCAGGGGCCCCACGCTATCTGGAAAGTTCAGATTGAAGAGCCACTCTGAAGTGCTCCCTTTTAGAAGTCTTTCCACGAGCATTGCAGCCCGAGTAAATACGGTAATTTTTATTCCCCTCCTTATCGCGGCCCCTGCCGCAACATTCCTGCCCAGCCTGTCTGGTCTTTTCAAGGGAACAGCAACTGATTAGTGTCAGCTTCCAACCTGAGTTATGATCCAGCCTTCACACCACAGGCTGCTTCCGCACCTCTGCCTCTGGAGCTGATTGCCAATGCCCCGCAGAACCGGGAGGCTGCCGCGGGTGGAGGGGACGTGCTGAAGCGTGGCCCTGGGCACAGAGGGCAGGGCTGTGTGCCTGCATGAGAGGGCACGGGGCCTGCCCGTGCCTCTCGGGTGGGCGAGGGGCTGCATGGACCTGGGAACATGGAGGAGGCTGGGAAAGTCTCCTGCGGCCTGGAGGAGATGCCCGCTGTGGCCTCTGCCCCCTCCTGGGGTCTGCCGCCACGCCTGGGGGCTGCCCTGGGGGCGGCTGCCCTGAGACCTCACAGGCCTGGAGGGCAGAGGGGAGCGGAGGTCCCTGACCAGGTTTCCTGGGGCCTTCTCCTCTGTGCTTCCAGTGTGCTCGGGGCCTTCTCTCCTCCCGCAGTGCAGGCGGCTCAGCCCCAGGGCGCCCAGGCTTGCAGCCAGTCAGACTTTCTGGTTTGCAGACACGGTCACCGGGGGTCCTCTGTGTGTCCTCCGGGCGGTCCGCGGCTGACCTCCCCGAGGGGCAGAGGCTGCTGGGTGGGGCCTGCGGCCACCGGGACTGAACGGGGATTCTGGCTCTGGCGCTGCCTTGTGTGACTGCCGTCTGACTTTTCTGGACCCTCGTCTCCTCACGCACTGCAGAAAGGGGTGGTGGCTCTTTAGCGGGACTTGCCGTCAGGACCCCTGTGCAGCCGCGATACAGGCGGCTCTGACCTGGTGCCCTCCCTGCCAGGGGTGTGCAGGCCAGCTCTGAGGGTCCGGCACGGGACACCCCCCCCTCTGAGGACTTGTGAGAGTCGAGCACCCCCTTCCCTCAGTGCTTCAGACAGTGGGAGCGAGCTCTGAAATTATGCAAGAGCTATGTTTCAAAGAAGGAAGCGAAATTCTTGCATTTTTTCAGGCACAGAAGGGGAGGGAAAATAGATTCATTGTTTTGCTTGGCGGTTCCACAGGATGCAGGACCGACCTGCACCGCCCCACACACACACACATGGCATCATCGGCTGACTTTCTTTCTCTTTCTCTTTCTCAAACGGCAACAGAAGCCCGCGCTCCCCAGTCAGGCTCAGGCCCTGGCCTGGGACGACGTTGTGCGCTGGGGAAGCGCCGATGCTGGGCTGTTTCCGCTCCGGTCTCCTGGTCAGCACCCCGTGTGTGTTTGCAGGGGGGTGGCCAGTGCTGGCCCCGGGCTGATCTTGGGTCTCGCAAAGAGGCTCCCCGTCCTGGGGAGGGTGCCGTCCCTTGCGTGCGGCCAGGGCTGGGCGGGGGGGTGGACGTGCACAGAAAGCTGGGGGCTGGCCGCTGGGTCCCGGGAGCCGGGGGCCGCAGGCCAGGCGGAGGGTGGCAGGCGCCGGGGGAGGCTGTCTCGGGGGCCGTAAAGTCCAGCGCCNAGAGGCTCCCCGTCCTGGGGAGGGTGCCGTCCCTTGCGTGCGGCCAGGGCTGGGCGGGGGGGTGGACGTGCACAGAAAGCTGGGGGCTGGCCGCTGGGTCCCGGGAGCCGGGGGCCGCAGGCCAGGCGGAGGGTGGCAGGCGCCGGGGGAGGCTGTCTCGGGGGCCGTAAAGTCCAGCGCCCCCTCCCAGTCACGCCTTCACACAGCCCGGGCAGGGGAGCAGGGCGCAAGTGGGACCCTCGGGGGCAGTGGCTGCTCATAGCCTCAGTTTCTCGTCGTCAAGCTGAGGAGTCACGGCGCGGGCTCTGTGAGGCTCCACAGAGGAGCCTTCGCCCTTATCTCAGCACACAACTCTTGAGACCGGCAGAGTTCTCTGCAACCTACGAGGTCTCAGTAAGTGGCATTAGCTACGGGGACTGCAGCTAAGTGTGATGTGATGTTTTAATTTTTAAAAGACATTTCATGTAAAAATAAACCATTTGTCAGAAGTCTCCTTGTATCTGGTGGGAAAGAAAGGCCGGTGGATGGCATCTGACGTGGCGGGAATGTGAGATTGTCGGTCTGCTTTGTCATCGGCTGTAATGTCGCTGGGGAGAAGCTGAATTGACCCACGAAGTACAAGTGCCTCGTTACGTGGATCTGGCTGTAAAGCTGTAAGGCAGTTGGAACTGGGAGAGGAAGGGCCCGCAGCGGGAAAGAGGGCCGGAAAGCAGGAGAGACGTGGACGTTTGCTAGAAAGCAGCGTGTTCCGTCTGCCGGGAGAGGCCGGGCTGCCGGAGGCCCTCACGCGTCCTGGCCCTGCTGCCTGCGAGCGGACCCACAATACGTGATGGGGACGAGCTGTCTTTAAAGTGCCCTGGGCCTCCCCGCGGCAGGAGGAGGACACGGAACTCACATTAGCACACGCGGGAGCGCGGAGCAGCTTAGACAGCGTGAGGTTTCGAGCCTGAGAAGCTGAATTTGAGCCGTTAGCTGTGTGACCTTGGACAGATTCCCCGACTTCCTGAGGCCTGGACTTCCGGTTGGCAAAATAGGAAAGAGTCGTCCTAAGGAAGAGAAGAAACGAAGCTGGTGCGGGACGAGCGTTCGGTGAACGGTGTTCTTGGGAGCATTGCTCCCCGGCGGCGGGCCCCGCCTCTGTGGCCGTGGCCGTGNGGCTTTACAGATTCTTTTAGGAGTGGAGTGGAAATTTCCGTCTTCTCTGCGGCTATCCACCCCGCCAGTAGCTGTGATAACAGTGTACCTTCCTCGGCGCGTCCATGCTGACCTCCGGTAGGCTGTCACCCGGCCACCGCTGTGCTCCGTGACGCTGCCGGCGCTGAGCAGCTGCCGGTGCCCCCTTAGCTGCAGGGGGGGAGCTGGCATCCTGGCCAGAACTGGTCCCCACAAGCTGGAATCGTGCCCCGTGTCTGCCCCCCCGAAGCCCTGCCCCGTTTCTTCCACCAGAATATGGTTACAAGCTCTTTCAGGTCTGCAGGGGTCCGGGGCCTCTGCCTCCTCAGCTGTCCTCAGAGGCTTCACGCGCCTCTCCTCCGGGTCGCCATGGGGGCTGACCCCACTCTAGCTGCAGGGATGGACCTGAGACTCGGGTCCCGTTCTCTAGCCATGGCCACTGGTTCGGCAGCGAGTGTGTGACCGGTTAGCGCAATCGGAGAAAAACCTGCAATCTTTTTCCAGGACAAGCAATACAGAAGTATGCTCTCTGATACGGACTAAAGCCTATGGAAATCAGTCTGGGCTGTGACGGGACCCCTGCGGGGGGAGGCTGGCCGTGCAGAACAGTGACCTCCAAAGATGTCCACGTCTTGGAACCTGTGAGTGTTGGCCTGCACGCTAACAAGACCTGGCGGATGTGACTCGGTTAAAGATCTTGAGATGAGGTTGAGGGGGAGGCTTATCCCAGATTACCCCGTGGGCCTGGGAGAGAGGAGGAGGATAGGAGCCAGAGATGGCTAAATGAGCAGACGGCGCTGCCGTTACTGTCTCTACAGGGGGAAGCAGGACACGAGTCCAGGAGCTGGACAGGCTGTAGAAGCTGGAAAACCCAGCCTGCGGGAGCTCCCCCGAGCCTCCAGAGAGGAACCCAGCCTGCCCACACCTGGATTTTAGCCCAGTGAGGCCCGTTTTGGACACTGATAGGCAGAACTGTAACAGAATGCATGGGGGTTGTCATGACACCATTTGTAGGAATTGGTTACTGCAGGCATAGTAAACGAATATAGACATTTAACTAGACTGTGGAGTCTATTTTCACATTTATTAAGTTAGTGAATGGCTCATAATTCCCTCCCACCTGCTCAGAGGATCACAGTCTGACAGCTAAGACTTTACACCAGAAACAGCCCGCCGGCCTGTCCTCTGGTCAGACCACGGCCCCCTGACCTCTGACCCCGCTGCCACGTGACACCAGTGGGACGGGGGTGCAGCCGGAGCCCTGGGGACCTGCAGGCTTCAGCTGCTTCCCCAGCATTTACTGCCAGTTCCCCCGCCGCAGTGGGGCGTGTCTGCTGGCATGCAGAGAGGTCCCAGCAGGGAAGGCCGGCTGGCCTGACCCCAGCCCCAGCCCCACTTTCTGCCTCAGGCTCCACAGCAATTCCCAGGAGAGTCCTCGGGGCAAAGCGGGGCAAGATGACCGCAAGGCAGCCCACACACAGCGGGCAGATAGCAAGGGACGGCGAGCCCGGCTCTGGATCGCGAGTGCAGATGCCACTTTCTGTGCCGCTTCCAGCGCAGGCCCGGGGCCAGGGCCTCACTGAACTCTCCTGACAGCCCTCGGCGGTGCTGCTGGGGCTATTTCCCGGCAGAGGGAGGAGGGCCGCGAGAGGAGGCTTGCCCAGCCTCCGCTCCCTGCCAGCCGACCCCGTTTCATGCCAGCTGTCTCCAACCCCGATGACATGAGCCGCCTTTATCATTTACGCGAGATCCAGGCAGACACAGCTTTAAGGCTGACTTAAATAAAAGTATTTCCCCATACACTGAAAAACACTATCACTTGCCACAAATAGCTGGGAACCACAAAAATCTCAATAAAAAGTGAGACTAGCAAGTATTAAAAAGGGAGAGTCCTACTCCACCCCTGAAGATTCACTGAATTAGAATTTAAAAGGCACAGGAATTCCCTGGCCAGCCAATGGTTAGGACGTGGGCTTTTACTGCGGTGATCCAGGATTTAATCCCTGGTCAGGGATCACGGTTCGATCCAAGCTGTGCAGCCAAAAAATAAAAGTGTTAAAAAGGGTTAAAAAGGCAGCAACGTTCTCACTGTGTGGATCAACGTTATTTGGTTGTGTGTCTTTGCACCACCTCCAAGGTGCCAGCAAAATCATCTGTCCCTTCTGTCCCCAGAAATCAACCTGGAGATGAAGTAACAAGCATACCAGTGGGCCTGGCATTCCAAATGCTGGTGGGAATGTGGGAGTATAAGACCAGAGACGAAGCCAGGTAGCTTACAAGGGGGCCTCCTTCAACAGGGACTTTCTTTGGCTTTGATCATGATTGGTTTGGATCTTGGGGGTCATGGCTCTGAAGTGCACCCCAGACCCTGGGAATTATATTGCTTACAATCATCGTCATGATCTTCATAGCGCATTGTATTCTCTCAAAAGCTTTAAATGCATGTTCGCAGCCACTAACCACCAAGCAAATGATCTCCCTGAGACGGAAACGTCAGGAAAAGAGTGAATTACTGAGTTAAAGACTGTGAACCCGACATCGTGAGCTGTGAGCACCGTACAGAGGTTCAGCAGAAACTGCAAGGGCTCCAGAGCGGGGGCTGAGTAGCGCTAATGCCTTAAGTTTCTATCGCATCTCTCAGGCTGAGACACTGATCAGAAGGAGGAAATCGTTAAGAAACAAAACAGGCCCCCAATACAGTCACTTCTGCTAAGCCCAAAGGCACCGAAACCTAATCACAGTTTCCGCTTTCCCCTGCGGATGGTCTTGGCTCCCTTGCTCGCATGCCGAGGCTTATTTCTAGATTATTCTATTCCATTGGTCTGTGTCTGTCCNTTTCTGTGCCGCTTCCAGCGCAGGCCCGGGGCCAGGGCCTCACTGAACTCTCCTGACAGCCCTCGGCGGCGCTGCTGGGGCTATTTCCCGGCAGAGGGAGGAGGGCCGCGAGAGGAGGCTTGCCCAGCCTCTGCTCCCTGCCAGCCGACCCCGTTTCATGCCAGCTGTCTCCACCCCCGATGACATGAGCCGCCTTTATCATTTACGCAAGATCCAGGCAGACACAGCTTTAAGGCTGACTTAAATAAAAGTATTTCCCCATACACGGAAGAACACTATCACTTGCCACAAATAGCTGGGAACCACAAAAATCTCAATAAAAAGTGAGACTAGCAAGTATTAAAAAGGGAGAGTCATACTCCACCCCCGAAGATTCACTGAATTAGAATTTAAAAGGCACAGGAATTCCCTGGCCAGCCAATGGTTACGACGTGGGCTTTTACTGCGGTGATCCAGGATTTAATCCCTGGTCAGGGATCACGGTTCGACCCAAGCTGTGCAGCCAAAAAATAAAAGTGTTTAAAAAAAAAGGGTTAAAAAGGCAGCAACGTTCTCACTGTGTGGATCAACGTTATTTGGTTGTGTGTCTTTGCACCACCTCCAAGGTGCCAGCAAAATCATCTGTCCCTTCTGTCCCCAGAAATCAACCTGGAGATGAAGTAACAAGCATACCAGTGGGCCTGGCATTCCAAATGCTGGTGAGAATGTGGGAGTATAAGACCAGAGACGAAACCAGGTAGCTTACAAGGGGGCCTCCTTCAACAGGGACTTTCTTTGGCTTTGATCGTGATTGGTTTGGATCTTGGGGGTCATGGCTCTGAAGAGCACCCCAGACCGCAGGAATTATATTGCTTACAATCATCGTCATAATCTTCATAGTGCATTGCATTCTCTCAAAGGCTTTAAATGCATGTTCGCAGCCACTAACCACCAAGCAAATGATCTCCCTGAGATGGAAACGTCAGGAAAAGAGTGAATTACTGAGTTAAAGACTGTGAACCCGACATCGTGAGCTGTGAGCACCGCACAGAGGTTCAGCAGAAACTGCAAGGGCTCCAGACCGGGGGCTGAGTAGCGCTAATGCCTTAAGTTTCTATTGCATCTCTCAGGCTGAGACACTGATCAGAAGGAGGAAATCGTTAAGAAACAAGACAACAGGCCCCCAATACAGTCACTTCTGCTAAGCCCAAAGGCACCGAAACCTAATCACAGTTTCTGCTTTCCCCTGCGGAGGGTCTTGGCTCCCTTGCTCGCATGCCGAGGCTTATTTCTGGATTATTCTATTCCATTGGTCTGTGTCTGTCCTCATGCCAGTGCTGCACTGTTTGACAGGCCATTATTAAACGTTCTATCAGGTTAGGATACGCTCTGAGCGCTCGGCTGAGGCTGGAGAACATGACGGGCGCCTGNAGGAAATCGTTAAGAAACAAAACAGGCCCCCAATACAGTCACTTCTGCTAAGCCCAAAGGCACCGAAACCTAATCACAGTTTCCGCTTTCCCCTGCGGATGGTCTTGGCTCCCTTGCTCGCATGCCGAGGCTTATTTCTAGATTATTCTATTCCATTGGTCTGTGTCTGTCCTCATGCCAGTGCTGCACTGCTTGACAGGCCATTCTTAAACGTTCTATCAGGTTAGGATACGCTCTGAGCGCTCGGCTGAGGCTGGAGAACATGACGGGCGCCTGGCTCCACAGGGTCCCTGAGTGACCGCCTCCCTCTACACTCAGCAGTCTTCTCAAGGTGGGGAGAAGGCAGAGGCAGGCTTGACCTGGACCTGGAGGTTCAANTTAAACGTTCTATCAGGTTAGGATACGCTCTGAGCGCTCGGCTGAGGCTGGAGAACATGACGGGCGCCTGGCTCCACAGGGTCCCTGAGTGACCGCCTCCCTCTACACTCAGCAGTCTTCTCAAGGTGGGGAGAAGGCAGAGGCAGGCTTGACCTGGACCTGGAGGTTCAAAGGTCAGATGTGAAAGACTTCAAAGCAAGGAGGGAGCAGAAGCGTTGGAAACCAAGAGGCTGAGATGATCAGGCCTGGATGAAGAAATGAGGGGTCAAGGGTCAGGCGGTGCAAGAGCAAGGGTCAGGGGGTTGGAGTGAGAGAGCGGGCAGGCCGGCGGGCAGGCCAAGGCCCACACGGCACAAGCTGGGATGCAGCGTCCGCCCCGCACCTTGTGTGTGGCGCTGCGCGGGCCCACGGATGGAAGCCTAGCTCAAGCTGTGTGAAGCCCCAGGGCTTAACTGCTTACCCTGCAGGTGGGGCAAGCTGGCCGGGCCTGGGGACGTAGGGCACTGCCTCAGGAGTCTCTGCCAGCCGACCTGTCCTCTGTGCTGGCTTCGCCCTCAGGTGGAGCCTTCCCAAGAAGCGGCAAAGATGACGCGGAGGCCCAGGACCAGGCTCTTTCCTGTTATTTCCCGTAAGGGTGCAGGACTGTCACTGGACTGTCCGCTCACATTGCTGAACCAGTCACTATTCTGGGGACGAGGGGACACTTTGATCGGCCAGGCCAGGGTCCCATGTCCATCCCTGAAACAAAGCTGAAGGAGGGCCAACGTATCTAAGCCGTGTGGTGCCCAGAGGGGGAAGGGTGGTTCTCTACAGAAAATGAGAGAGAGGGGTCAGGAGGTGAGAAGGGTGCTGGGCAGGCATGATAATCAAGTCGGCCTCTGTGGCCTTACTGACCTCCACGCGCCTTGGAGCCTGGCCTGCTACATCATCTTCTGCTGAAACAGAAGGAACCCCGACTCAGCGGCCAGGTCCAGTTTCTTTGCATGCTGGACCTGCAGCCTAGGCCTGGAAAAGCATTTGCTCATTTTGTGATTTTGGACAAACTCCATCCTCCTTTAGGGCCTCAGTTTCCACACCTGTAAGAAGAGAATGCTGGGTCAGATCAGATTTCTGAACCCTTCTTAGCAGGAAAAAAATGCAACAGCTCTGGTGGAAAAGGAGGTAGGGGACAAAAATTTCCATTCTCTGACAGAAATCATTACCAAGTCCGGTTAAGATCCAGTGCAGCAAAGCTGCCTGACTCTGTGTGAACGTGGGGGTCCAGAGCCGGGCAGAAGCCTTCGCTATGAGCCAGAANGCAGAGCGGAGCCGCTGCCGCGGGAGACAGGCCGCAGCTGCTCGAGCAGCAGACGGAGTGGCCCCTGGCCAGCAACTCCACCCCTGCGCGTAAACCCGAGAGAGAGAAAGCGTACGCCCACACGAGCTTCAGAACGCAAATGTCCACAGTGGAGTTCCTCATCATCGTCCAAGAGTGAAAACAGTCCAAACGTCCTTCAGCTGAGGACTGGGTTTTTAAAAGGCGACCTGTCCGCATAATGGGCACTGCTGCTGCTGCTGAGTCGCTTCAGCCGTGTCCGACTCTGTGCGGCCCCATGGACGGCAGCCCACCAGGCGCCCCCGTCCCTGGGATCCTCCTACTCAGCCATAAAAAGGAGGGGGGCGGTTTAACAGGCACAGCTTTGCTTTGGTAAGAAGAAGGAGCTCTGGAGATGGAGGCTACTGAACTGCAGACTTCAAAATGGTTACGACGGCGCATTTTCTGTAAAACGTATCTTACCACAATTAAAAACAAAAATGGATTTTTAAAAAAGGAATGAAGCATCCCGCACACTATAACATGGATGGACCCTGGCAGCAACGCGCTTGGTGGAAGAAGCCAGACACAAAAGGCCACGTCATGTGTGATTCCGTTTGTACGAAACTCCAGAACAGGCACACGGACAGAGACGCTGAGCAGGCACGAGGCTTCCGGGCCTGGGTCGGGGAAGGGGTGGGGACCGCCGTGGCTCGACCTGGGTTGGGGAGCGGGGTGTGGACTGCTGCGGCTC
>SJYS01012155.1:460692-471626 GCA_006410695.1 Philantomba maxwellii
GTTTCTTCCACCGGAATATGGTTACAAGCTCTTTCAGGTCTGCAGGGGTCCGGGGCCTCTGCCTCCTCAGCTGTCCTCAGAAGCTTCACGCGCCTCTCCTCCGGGTCGCCATGGGGGCTGACCCCACTCTAGCTGCAGGGATGGACCTGAGACTCGGATCCCTTATTCTAGCCATGGCCACTGGTTCGGCAGCGAGTGTGTGACCGGTTAGCACAATCGGAGAAAAACCTGCAATCTTTTTCCAGGACAAGCAGTACAAAAGTATGCTCTCTGAATATGGACTAAAGCCTGTGGAAATCAGTCTGGGCTGTGACAGGACCCCTGCGGGGGGAGGCCGGCCGTGCAGAACAGTGGCNCCACTGGTTCGGCAGCGAGTGTGTGACCGGTTAGCACAATCGGAGAAAAACCTGCAATCTTTTTCCAGGACAAGCAGTACAAAAGTATGCTCTCTGAATATGGACTAAAGCCTGTGGAAATCAGTCTGGGCTGTGACAGGACCCCTGCGGGGGGAGGCCGGCCGTGCAGAACAGTGGCCTCCAAAGATGTCCACGTCTTGGAACCTGTGAGTGTTGGCCTGCACGCTAACAAGACCTGGCGGATGTGACTCGGTTAAAGATCTTGAGATGAGGTTGAGGGGGGAGGCTCATCCCAAATTACCCCGTGGGGCCTGGGAGAGAGGAGGAGGAAAGCAGCCGGAGATGGCGGAATGAGCAGACGGCGCTGCCGTTACTGTCTCTACAGGGGGAAGCAGGACACGAGTCCAGGAGCTGGGCAGGCTGTAGAAGCTGGAAAACCCAGCCTGGGGAGCTCCCCCGAGCCTCCAGAGAGGAACCCAGTCTGCCCACACCTGGATTTTAGCCCAGTGAGGCCCGTTTTGGACACTGATAGGCAGAACTGTAACAGAATGCATGGGGGTTGTCATGACACCGTTTGTAGGAATTGGTTACTGCAGGCATAGTAAACGAATATAGACATTTAATTAGACTGTGGAGTCTATTTTCACATTNAGGAGGGAGAGGCCGCCCATTCCAGTATTCTGGCCTGGAGAATCCCGTGGACTATCTAGTCCATGAGGTCGCAAAGAGCTGGACACAGCTGAGAAACTCACTCACTCACTTGATGCAGGAGAGGAGAGGCTTGGGAGTGAGTCTGTAAAGAAGGGGGTTCCACCCCAGTACTGAGACCCCAGGCAGGTCCCTTAGCCTTTCTGAAGCCCTTCCTGTTGAAGAGTGATTAAACTGGTAGTTGTAAGATGATGACTTTATCACTTTGAAGTCATCTGAGTGAAATGCCAGTATATCTTACATTGATGTCTTAAAGCTGAGGAAAAAGTGCTGCATTTGTGAACAAATAAACTGTAAGGGCTGTGAACGTGAACTTCAGTTTCCTTTCTGCTCATCACTGTGTGTGTGTTAGTTGCCCAGTCACGTCTGACTCCATGCGGCCCCATGGACTGTAGCCCGCCAGGCTCTCTGTCCATCAGATTTCCCAGGCAAGAAAACTGGAGTGGTTGCCTTTCCTTCTCCAGGTTCGTCACTGTATTTACCATTCATTTGCTTACTATTCCTTTTCGTATCTTAGACGTTTGCTCTCCTTCCATTTTCTTCTTCCTAAACTGCATCGTTAAGAAGTTCCTTCTAGANTCCCAGGCAAGAAAACTGGAGTGGTTGCCTTTCCTTCTCCAGGTTCGTCACTGTATTTACCATTCATTTGCTTACTATTCCTTTTCGTATCTTAGACGTTTGCTCTCCTTCCATTTTCTTCTTCCTAAACCGCATCGTTAAGAAGTTCCTTCTAGGAGTTTGTTGGTGGCAAAATCAGGTTTGTGTTAATTGCATTGCCCTCGTTCTGAAAGACAGTTTTGCTGGGTATGTAATTCAGCGGACAGGTGCTTTCTCTCAGTGGCATTTCCTACCTTTTGGCTACTAGTGTTGCTTTTGTCTTTTTTCTCTGGGTGTTTTTGTGATATTTTGGTTTTGGTGTTTCACGGTGGTATGTCAAAGAGTGGATTTGTTTTCACTTACCCTGTGATATGGCTCTGAGTACGCAATGTATCTATCAGCTCTGGGAACCGGCTAGCCTCTTTTTCTTCAGATGCTACCTCTGTCTGCCCTCTTTCCTGTCCTGAAACCCAGTGAGTGGCGCTCCCCTGCAGCAGCCCTCCGCCTGGACCACCTTGCCCTCTGGGGCCCTTGGCACTCTCCTGAGACCCTGGCGACCGTTGCGCTTGCTGGGGCCGCGAGCGCTGCTGGCCTGCTGTACGTGGAGCCACGGGCCTGCAGGGCGTCCTGCGAGCGCGGAGCGGCCCTCCAGCCCGAGTGCCCGGGCCGGAGTCTCTCAGTTGGTTCTCGAGTCTTTAAACTCTTGTACGTGTTCTGTTTCTTAGGCTCTGCTGCATTCTGGGTAGCTTCTTTAGACCTCTCTTCCAGTCTGCCTTGTAGCCTGTGAGAAAGCTACTCTTCAATACAGTCCATTGAATAGTTTTCATTTTGAAAAATTTGAAATCTACAAGAGTGGAAAGAACAGTTTGATGAACCCCTCTGTACCCTACCCATAGGTAACTAATGGTAAATATTTTGTGACATTTGTGTTCTCTGTATTTTACTTCTGAACCATTTGAAAGTAAGTGCCAGGACTTTCTTTGCTATGATGCTGTTACCCACCCAGGAAAGGCAATGTTGCTAATAGTGTTAGCTAATGTTTAGTTCATATTAAAACGTCTGTAAGTCGTTTCCGTTTTTGGCTTTCATTTTTGGTGCTTTTTTTGTCTCTTTTTGTTTTCATTATTTGTCCTTATTTGAATTATAATCACACACCTCACGCTGCATTCACAATAGTTTCTGTAGTCTCTTTATCTAGAACAGGTACCCTTCCCTGCATTTTTTGGATTCCTTTTACAGTGTGGACATTTCTGAAAAGTCCAGGACAGTTGTTTTGTACAGTGTCCCGCAGCGGCTGTCTGCCTGTCTGACACCCAGCACTTTGGCAGAGCACTGAGCAGGTGGCATTGTGTCTGGAACCTGCCTCACGGCGGGAGGCTGGCACCACACCACGTTCTCTTTGAGGGCACTGGCTCGCTCTGAAACAGTCTCCTGGGAAGTGACACTGGGACGTTGGGAATGTCCTTTCACCCGGTAGCTGTAGCATTCTTCAGTGGTCTTTGCCTTATCAGTTACCACGTTGGTGGCTGCAAAGTGGTGGCTTTCTCAAGCTCTGTATCCTCTGTTAATACATGCGTGCCGCGCTGCGATCAGTTGCTCGGTTGTGTCCAGCTCTTTGCAACCCCGTGGACTGCAGCCGCCAGAGCCCCCTGTCAGTGGGGATTCTCCAGGCAAGAATACTGGAGTGGGCTGCCATGCCCTCCTCAGTAATACATATATTAGCTTTCTTTCTTTTTTTTCTTTTTACTTTTTTTGGTACTGAAGAAGCCTCTCCCTCCTCCTATTTTTAAATTTTTTCATTTCTTCAAGATCTGGCTATTTTTGATAGTCTCTTGTTTCTTGTTCATGAAACAATTTCTTATTCTATATCCTGTGTCTGCTTGTGGACTTGTGTTTGATCAAGTCTGAGGCTTCCCTGATCTCATGATTAGGGCCGAGTACTTCCTGAGAGGACTTGTGAGGGGACCTGCTTGCCACCACCCTAGGGCACGTGGTGGGAATTTTGTGGCTTGGGCTTCCTGGCCGTCAGGCCGTGTAGCGTCCACTCCTGACTCTGTCTGAGAGCCTGCTAGGGGGGCCTCCTCAGCCGGAGCTGTGCTGAGACTGGCGAGCCTGTCCCTGGCCCTTGGAGAGTCTCTCTCTGCTCAGCTTGTCTACTGACGTGTGCTCTTTAAGGCTTCTTGGTATCCGTGGTTTCTGGCATCTATCAAACACACGTCCAGCTCTCCAGGCATGCTAGCTTTCCTCTCTGCACCTGTCTTGACTGTTTACTCATTCTGGATGTTCTGTAACAGGAAGGAGTGGCTGTGGCTCTCTCGGCCAGTTTGCTGGAACCGTGGGTCCTTGGTGCTTTGGTAACGTTGCACCATTTTCCTTCTAAGAGATACCAGAGGCTCTCGACACCTGTGGGTTATCCAGTCCCTCTCCACACGTTCAAGGCGTGCGGTAACTCTCCTGCGCTACTGTGTGCCCATGGGCCCCAAGGTTTAGGCAGCTTAACTGAGTGGCCGGCAGGAGTGTGGTGCTTGTTCAGAATGTGGCCATTCCCCTCTTAAGGCTGCACACTCATAATAAGGGGGCTTTGTGTTTGGGTTTTAGAAAAAGGTGTTCATATGAGATTGAAAATAAAGTTGACTTTTTAATCTTTTGGCAACAACCTCTTTGTGCCACTTGCTTGGGGGGGGGGCGGATCATGCAGAAGTAGGTCCTGGAGATGGGGGTTTGCATTCTGACGCTTGCTAACTGACTTTGAGTGAGTTGGAAATTTCTGACTTTCAGTTTCTCAATCCATAAAATGTGAACTAGATCATCAAGGTCATGGGCTGGCTCGGAGGGTTCAGCGGGATCTCTTGTGCAAGTCAGTCAGTCAGTCAGTTCAGTCACTCAGTTGTGTCGGACTCTTCTGACCCCATGGACTGCAGCATGCCAGGCTTCCTTGCCCATCACCAACTCCTGGGCTCAGTGGGCTCAACATCCATTGAGTCGATGATGCCATCCAACCATCTCATCCTCTATTGTCCCCTTCTCCTCCTGCCTTCAATCTTTCCCAGCATTAAGGTCTTTTCCAATGAGCCAGTTCTTTGCATCAGGTGGCCAGAGTATTGGAGCTTCAACTTCAGAATCTGTCCTTCCAATGAATAACCAGGACTGATCTCCTTTAGGATTGACTGTTTTGATATCCTTGCAGTCCAAGGGACTCTCAAGAGTCTCCTCCAAAACCACAGTTCAAAAGCATCAGTTCTTCAGCGCTCAGCTTTCTTCACAGTCCAACTCTCACATCCATACATGACCACTGGAAAAACCATAGCTTTAACTATAGGGACCTTTGTTGGCAGAGTAATGTCTCTGCTTCTTAATATGCTGATGATGCTTATCACAGGTTTTCTTCCAAGGAGCAAGCGTTTTTTAAATTCATGGCTGCGATCACTATCTGCAGTCATTTTGGAGCCCCTAAAAATAAAGTCTGACACTGTTTCCACTGTTTCCCCATCTATTTCCCATGAAGTAATGGGACCAGATGCCATGATCTTCGTTTTCTGAATGTTGAGTTTTAAGCTAACTTTTTCACTCTCCTCTTTTACTTTCATCAAGAGGCTTTTTAGTTCCTCTTCACTTTCTGCCATAAGAGTGGTGTCATCTGTGTATCTGAGGTTATTGATATTTCTCCCAGCAATCTTAATTCCAGTTTATGCTTCATCCAGCCCAGCATTTCACATGATGTACCCTTCATAGAAATTAAATAAGCAGGGTGACAACATACAGCCTTGATGTACTCCTTTCCTGATTTGGAACCAGACCATTGTTCCATGTTTGGTTCTAACTGTTGCTTCTTGACCTGCATACAGATTTCTCAGGAAGCAGGTAAAGTGGTCTGGTATTCCCATCTCTTTGAGAATTTTCCAGTTTGTTGTGATCCACACAGTCAGAGGCTTTAGCGTAGTCAGTGAAGCAGAAGTAGATGTTTTCCTGGAATTCCCTTGCTTTTCTGTGATCCAGAGGATGTTGGCAATTTTATCTCTGGTTCCTCTGCTTTTTCTGAATCTAGCTTAAACATCTGGAAGTTGTCAGTTCACGTCACGCAGCCTTTGGGCAGGTCACTCTGTCCTACATAGTAGGTGCGGGTACAGTCTGTACAGTAGCCACATCTTATGCCATCCTTCTGAGAGCCTTTAAATGGAAGCAACTGGACGCCCCTGAGGCGTTTCTTAACCACTCAGTTCTCATTGTTACAGGAATATATCAGCCGTCTCTTCTGTATTTGCTGCTGTGGGGTCTGCCCTGCATCAGGCGTGGCACTGTCTCTGAGTTCACACCTGAGGGAGGGGAGCTGGGGCCTGAAGTGCTGGGGGAAGAGAAAGAAGCGTGGCTGGGAAGGTGGGCAGTTTGGATAGAAGGTGGGCCTGGCTGGCCTGCGGCTCTTCCCACGGGAGTCCTGGTTGAGCGTGCTGCTCCCTTGCTGTCATGCTCTAGGGATTTTCCCTTCGTTCTCAGAATACAGCTCCTACCTTCAAGCATGGGCAACAGCTAAGTTGAAAAATACCCTTGAGACTCTGCAGGCCAGAATAGGAGCAGACTCACGAGAAAGTCAGGCACGTGGCTGGCCCGTGTGCTCGGGGTCACACTGAGGATTAAACCATCGCCAGGAAACAGAAGAGGAACTCTTCCTGGCCAGTTTTGAAGCGGTCTCAGAGATCCACGCCGTTCTCTAGCAGCAAGCTGCTTGTCTTAGCCTGTGCACCTTGGGAGCTGACCTTCCCTGGGCTTTTGTGTCAGGGCTGAGGAAAGCTGGAAGCAGCGCTTAAGGTTCCGGCTCTTGGTACTTGATGTCTGAGCGTGTATCTGCTCAGTCTTCGTCTGCTCAGCAGCTGCGGTTATTTTCGCAGAAGTCATGTCGTAGTTTAAATGGGCACGTTCAAGTGTGACTTGACCAACTCATCGCCTCAGAATCCCAGCCTGGGGGCCATTCTTCCCGATTTGTGGGGCCACTCAGCATAAAGCGAGCATCGGTCATTTGTTCCTTGAGTGCTGATTTCTGATGGGCTGTAGTTGATGGCTTCCTGAGTCTGTAAAGGTAGAGAGCAGTATCTCAGAGACGCCGCAGAGCTGTTCTACTGCCACGTGGTCAGAACCGTGTTTTGACGTTGAGGGAACAGTTTTGGAAGCCTCCGCTGATTCTGATGGGAACATGATCTCTGGAACCCTACTGCCAGACTTTGAGGCTCCACTCTGCCATTCTCTAGATTGCGGTACCGAGGACGAGTTACCTGATCTGTGTCTCGGCGTCCTCGTTTGTGAAGCGGGGAGAGGAGTGGTGTCCAGCTCACACGGCTAGCGGGAGGGGCGTGTGCAGCCCTGGGAGCGGGCCTGTACTGGCCGCGCCTCGGCCGCGCCAGCCGTTGTGCCCACAGGCGCCGCTGGAGATGCCACTCACGTTAGAAATCGAGCGTCCACAAGAGTCATCGAATGCTTGTTGTGAAACGTGCAAGCAGTATTAGAACTAAAAGGACTAGAATTTCAGTTCCTAGTTAACAATTTCTGTTCATAGCATATGTTCCTGAATTACTGTATTTCACGAATGAGAAACAAGTGCCTTTCCTTTGTTTTCTGTGTAGACAGCTCTAGCTCTGGCTATTGCTCAGGAGCTGGGGAGTAAGGTCCCCTTCTGCCCGATGGTGGGGAGCGAAGTATACTCCACGGAGATCAAGAAGACGGAAGTGCTGATGGAGAACTTCCGCAGGGCCATTGGTGAGTACCCGCTCGCGCCGCCAGGGCTTGTCCTCACCTGCCCTCCTGGTGACGACGCCGCTGGGACTGGTGTCTGTGGCGCTGCTCTCTCTGTTGGCACCATCAGTGTTATCTTTGAAAATGAAACAAAACCCCAGTTTTCTAGAAAGTGCTTTAGCAACCAGCAAACGCGGGCCCCAGATATGGTTTGGGGTTTCGTCTGACAGAGTAGATTCTCTTGGCAGCCTTCTCGTGCTTTCAGAGATGACAGGCCCCTGAAGAGGCTTTGGACGTGAGCCAGCAGCTCTGTGTGTCGTGCTCGCGGAGCGCCGGGCCTGCACGCCCACTGGCCAGTGAGCAGGGAGCTGTGAGGGCTGCAGAGCTTTGAGGCAGCGGTGCCGACCTCGCAGGGCTGGCAGCTCCCGCGCTGAAGGCTTGTAATGTGCCAGGCCCTCTGCTGACCGTGGCCTTTTACTGCCCAGGAGGAAGTTCTCTGCATTTTGCATCTGACAAAACAGAGTCTCATAAAGTTAAATAACTTGCCTGAGGTGATCTACCTAGTAAGTAGCAGCAGAACCGTAGTCTGAACCCATACAGCCAGCAGAAAGTGCCTGCTCTTCCGGAATGTCCTTCATTCCAGCCGGGACTTCTGGGGCCTTCTCCCGGTCCCATGCCTGCGGGTCTGGGTCTGGGGAATCTAGCCTCCCTCAGACCCACGTTTCTCTCGAGCCTGCACTTGTTGGGTGATGGGGGACGAGCGCTTGTCAGAGCGCCCGCGTCATCGTGGGGTCCCCTTGGTTGTCACAGCAAGGTCAGTGTTCTCAAGAGGGACATTTACTAGAAAACTTCAAGGAAATTTTCCTCAAAGTTTAAGAAAGACTGGGTTTGTCTAAGCCCAGAATTCTTTCCTCGAGAATCTAGTGTCTAGTTTAAGGGTATGTTGAATAGGGCTTTTGCAAATTATGCTGAGTGAAAAGAGAAGCAGTTGAAGAGTGGTTTGGGGTTCACGAGACCCCCCGGGCTGGGATGGAGCGGGAGAGCGGACGCAAGGAGCTGGGGAGGGGTCTGAGCGGGAGCTGGTGCGCGGTGGACCAGCCTGGTGGAGGTGGGAAGAGATGCCTGGACCCTGGGTCCAGCGGGATGGTGGAGCGATGACCTTCCTGAAAGACGTGGGGCTGGAAGAGAGGGGAGGTGCGGGTGCTTGCGGGCGCTGCCGTTTTCGGTGGAGGGAAAGTGTGGAAGGAGGGCCTGTGGACTGTCGCTGTGGGCGCGACGGACCCCGGCCCTCAGTGGCGCCCTCGCTCCCGGTCTGTGGTGGGGGGCGCCCGGCGCTGCTGCTCGGAATGAGAGGAGGGTGCACTTTGGAGCAGGTAGAAGGAGACAGAGGCTTCTGCGTCTCAGCTCCGCGTCTGACCGGTAGGTGCCGTTTGGCTCACACAGTGTTTTCCAGTAACTCTCGAGTGCGTTGCCAGCCTTTGGAAGTTGGGACACGTCCTGTAAAGTGACAAAAGCGTCCATTCCTGCATGGCCATGGCGGTCCCAGCAAGGCAGGCCAAGTTCTGGATTTTATCAAACTGCAAAACACTCTGACTGAAAGCACTTTTTACCCTGAAACACGGTTTTTTATGTACCTATTTTACTTGAAATATACATATAGGGAAGTGTAAAAATACCTGTACTTTAGCAGTAGTGAAGTAGCTGCTCACGCAGCTGCCGTTCAGCTCAGGGCACAGAGCGTCAGCCGCGGCTCGCGCTCCCCCAGGCGTAGCCACTCGCCCCCCGCGCGTCCCCCCGGGGCATGAGGGCCGTGGCCGTGGCTTCTGAGCGCTCGCAGCCCTGTGCACCTGTGTGGGTCCCGGGCCATGCAGCTTAGTTTTGCCCCTTTATAAACTCTGGACAGAATTCACTTGAGGCGCCGTGTCTTGCTTCCTTACAGCTTTTATCTTTGTAAGGTTCAGTTCCTCTTATTACATATTATGCTCCCTCTGGAATAACAGTGGAAATGGCTCACAAGACCCTCTTTCTGGTTTAATTTCTTCCTGAGTACTTTTCAAGAATTTAAGGAACATGTGCCAGAGATTTTATTTAACTCAGTAGCTGATGAGATAAAAAGTAAGATGTTACAATCGGTTCCAGTTATCTTGAGTACTTTTAAAATATATTTTTATTTATTTAGAAAATTATTTTCTGAAATTGGTAAGATGACAAAGCTCACCTTTACGCGAATGTGTATGTCTGAATTGCTTTAAGTTAATTTAAATGCCTTAAAATTTGAAAAAAAGATAAATTTCCTGAGCATCTGTCTAGTGATTTGCCATTTTTGAGGTGAAGGGACAGTGTGATTCTTTTGATGGCAGCCAGGTGAAGAGGAATTTCTTGATCCTGCCGCAGAATGGAAAGGCAGGCCGCTGACTGCCTTCGAAAGGGAGCCCTGTGCCTCTTCCCCTGCCTTTGAGTCCTGTGGAGTGGCAGAGGGGGCGGGGAGGCCGCAGCAAGCCGACCAGAAATAAAAGGCACGGAGTCTGCGTTGCTTCCTTGACGTGATGAAGATCCCTGTCAGGGATTTAGAAACCTGAGCCAGCAGATGAAACCTGTGTCGTTCACGATGTCGTTGCCAGAGAGCGTGCCAGCCCGGCCCCCTTCCTGGCTAACAGCCGGCCTCATTGTCCGTCCACACATCCCCTGCCTGCTTGTCAGCACAGAGCAGCTTCTAAACAAATGCAGGGCTGGTGAGAGACGGGAATGCCTTTCTTCCCCACTCAGGAACCTCATGTCACCGTTGTCTGCCAGGAAATAGAAGGAAGCCTTCCATTTGAAGGAGCTTGTCTCTGTGGGCTATAAGTTTTGATTTGAAAAAAAATCAAAGTTCCTTTTAAATGTACAGAAGTTTCCATGTTGTCGCAGTCTTCTGGTGTGTCCATGTTGTTTGGAAAGCCTTTGTCTTCATTCTCAGGAACTAGGCGTTAGGCGTGCTGAGAGGGTGTCCCGCCTCTCCTCTGGGGCTGCTCCGAGACTCCCGTTTCTAGTCGCTCAGGTCGAATGAAGGAGAGTACAACTGTTCCTTACCTCTAGTATCTGAGTCTTTGTCCTGATTGGGTTTCTGGGCAAAGAAGGAAACCAACCCAGTGACAGTGCTGGGTTTGAACGTGGGAAGTGCCTGAGAACCTGCGGCGCCACAGGCCCCTGGGGTCTTTGTGTCAGGACAGAGAGGCTGCTGGGGAGGCGCCCAGCCACCACAGGGCTTCCCGTCCCCACCAGCTGAGGCCGCCGCGCCGGGAGCAGAGCAGAGCTCTTGGTTCGTTCTGTAGATGCGTGTCTCAGCTGAGCTTGTGTGTTGTGATCATCTGGGGAGCTTTAAACTCACAGTGATGACAGGGCCCGACCCCTGAAATCGGGAATGCAGGCCGGGTGGGGTCAGGGGAGGCTGCGGGTGAGCACGTGCCTGGACACGCAGAGGTTCAGAGCTGTGCTCCGCTCCACCCGGCAGGGTGCTTCCTCTGCCTGCTCCTGCTGCTCTTATTTACTTGAAGTGAAGTCAAAGTCGCTCAG
>SJYS01012155.1:486130-499505 GCA_006410695.1 Philantomba maxwellii
GTGTCTTGCTTCCTTACAGCTTTTATCTTTGTAAGGTTCAGTTCCTCTTATTACATATTATGCTCCCTCTGGAATAACAGTGGAAATGGCTCACAAGACCCTCTTTCTGGTTTAATTTCTTCCTGAGTACTTTTCAAGAATTTAAGGAACATGTGCCAGAGATTTTATTTAACTCAGTAGCTGATGAGATAAAAAGTAAGATGTTACAATCGGTTCCAGTTATCTTGAGTACTTTTAAAATATATTTTTATTTATTTAGAAAATTATTTTCTGAAATTGGTAAGATGACAAAGCTCACCTTTACGCGAATGTGTATGTCTGAATTGCTTTAAGTTAATTTAAATGCCTTAAAATTTGAAAAAAAGATAAATTTCCTGAGCATCTGTCTAGTGATTTGCCATTTTTGAGGTGAAGGGACAGTGTGATTCTTTTGATGGCAGCCAGGTGAAGAGGAATTTCTTGATCCTGCCGCAGAATGGAAAGGCAGGCCGCTGACTGCCTTCGAAAGGGAGCCCTGTGCCTCTTCCCCTGCCTTTGAGTCCTGTGGAGTGGCAGAGGGGGCGGGGAGGCCGCAGCAAGCCGACCAGAAATAAAAGGCACGGAGTCTGCGCTGCTTCCTTGACGTGATGAAGATCCCTGTCAGGGATTTAGAAACCTGAGCCAGCAGATGAAACCTGTGTCGTTCACGATGTCGTTGCCAGAGAGCGTGCCAGCCCGGCCCCCTTCCTGGCTAACAGCCGGCCTCATTGTCCGTCCACACATCCCCTGCCTGCTTGTCAGCACAGAGCAGCTTCTAAACAAATGCAGGGCTGGTGAGAGACGGGAATGCCTTTCTTCCCCACTCAGGAACCTCATGTCACCGTTGTCTGCCAGGAAATAGAAGGAAGCCTTCCATTTGAAGGAGCTTGTCTCTGTGGGCTATAAGTTTTGATTTGAAAAAAAATCAAAGTTCCTTTTAAATGTACAGAAGTTTCCATGTTGTCGCAGTCTTCTGGTGTGTCCATGTTGTTTGGAAAGCCTTTGTCTTCATTCTCAGGAACTAGGCGTTAGGCGTGCTGAGAGGGTGTCCCGCCTCTCCTCTGGGGCTGCTCCGAGACTCCCGTTTCTAGTCGCTCAGGTCGAATGAAGGAGAGTACAACTGTTCCTTACCTCTAGTATCTGAGTCTTTGTCCTGATTGGGTTTCTGGGCAAAGAAGGAAACCAACCCAGTGACAGTGCTGGGTTTGAACGTGGGAAGTGCCTGAGAACCTGCGGCGCCACAGGCCCCTGGGGTCTTTGTGTCAGGACAGAGAGGCTGCTGGGGAGGCGCCCAGCCACCACAGGGCTTCCCGTCCCCACCAGCTGAGGCCGCCGCGCCGGGAGCAGAGCAGAGCTCTTGGTTCGTTCTGTAGATGCGTGTCTCAGCTGAGCTTGTGTGTTGTGATCATCTGGGGAGCTTTAAACTCACAGTGATGACAGGGCCCGACCCCTGAAATCGGGAATGCAGGCCGGGTGGGGTCAGGGGAGGCTGCGGGTGAGCACGTGCCTGGACACGCAGAGGTTCAGAGCTGTGCTCCGCTCCACCCGGCAGGGTGCTTCCTCTGCCTGCTCCTGCTGCTCTTATTTACTTGAAGTGAAGTCAAAGTCGCTCAGTCGTGTCCAACTCTGCGACTCCATGGACTGTACAGTCCATGGGATTCTCCAGGTCAGAATACTGGAGTGGGGAGCCTCTCCCTTCTCCAGAGGATCTTCCCAACCCGGGGATCTTCCCGCCCCAGGGATCCAACCCAGGGATCCAACCCAGGGCTCCCGCCTTGCGGGGGATCTTCACCACCTGAGTCACAGGGCAGCCCCATTGTGTACTTAGACGGTTCTCTTTATGTTTTTTTTTTTTTTTTAAAGTCTCTATTGAATTTATTACAATACTGTTTCTGTTTTATGTTTTGGTTTTCTGACCGTGAGGCATGCGGGATCTTAGTTCCCTGAAGGGGGATTGAACCCACAGGCCCAGCACTGGAAGGCAAAGTCCTAACCGCTGGACCACCAGGGAAGTCCCTCTTTGTGTGTTTTTAAAGTGACTTGGCAGTTGGGTGCATACATCCAGAAGAGTGCACGGAACATCGGTGTGTATCTCGGTGGGTTGTTTTAAGTTGAAAAGCCATGAAACCAGCTCCCAGTCAAGAGAGAGATGATGGCCAGTGCCCCAGAGCATCCGTATAGAGGCAGCGCTCCTTCCGCTTCTGAGAGTCATCCCTGTTGCTGCGAGCAGCCACGGCCGTTTCCCATTGCTCCATGATATTTCTTGGTATGAATATATCACAGTGCAGGTGGCTCTTCCGCTGCGGGCAGACGTGGGGAAACGTTGCTAGTGTTTGGCAAGTAAGAATGGCGCTGCGTGACTGTTGCCGGCTGTGTCCCTGTGTGCACACATGCGCCGCAGCCTTGAGAGTGTAGACCTTGGAGTTGAATTGGAGGGTCACAGATATTCATGTGTTCAACTTGAGGAGGCGATAAATACCGCATCACTTCTGAACCAACTCACACTCCCACCTGCAGTGTCCTGCATCCTTACCAACTCTTGGTGTGGCCCGTCTTTTTAATTTTAGTGACTCTGAAAGTTGTATTTCATTGTTTTTTCTTTTATTAAAATTTTTATTTTGGAAACTATCAAGTATCCAAGAAAAGTAGTCAAGTGGTAGGAAGGCTCCCCATAGCCCCATCTGACCTATAAATGTTAGTGTGTATCTCTGGAAAATAAGGACTTAAAAATGCCGTTTTCACCCCTAGAGGAAATTAACAATAAATTCTTAAATATCAGCACATGCGTAGTTACTGTTAAAATTGCAAGTTGTCCCATAATTGTCATAATGTTTCTTTTATAGTGCTATTGTGCGATTAGGATACAAATAAAGGTCTGTGTGATAGGCTAGTTGGCGTGTATCGTACATCTTTTGAGTCTGTGTTTCCCTTATGTTTCTATTGTTACCTTTGGGCAAAGTATAAACTAGAATTTTATGGGGGAGGCCATTCTCCAGGGCTGGCAGGCCGGGAGGGAGGGGCCTGTAGGCACCTGTGGGCGGGAAGGGGAAGGACAGGGCAGGTTCCCTGGGAAGCGCTGTCAGGGAGTTGGCCCTGTAGTGTGGTCGGAGGAAAGGGGTCCTGGAGAGGGACGGACCCGTCACCTCACCCCTGGGGCTGCGTCTCTGCAGTGCTTCCCTCCCCAGGGCTACGTGTGAGCGAGGCTGACTTGTTGATTCTTATAATGTGGAGGTTTTATGGCTAAAAAGACTGTTGAAAAAGTGAGAGGACGTCGAGTTTCTCACCACGGTTTGTTCTCTCATCTCTCTTCCAGGGCTTCGGATAAAGGAGACCAAGGAGGTGTACGAAGGTGAGGTCACGGAGCTCACGCCGTGTGAGACGGAGAACCCCATGGGGGGCTACGGCAAGACCATCAGCCACGTGATCATAGGGCTAAAGACGGCCAAGGGCACCAAGCAGCTGAAGGTGGGTGCGTGCCCTTGGGCACCGCTCTGCTGAGGCGCGCGCCTGTGCAGGGGCGGCAGATGGCCCCTGTGGGCAGGACAGGCACACAGATGCCTCGGTGAGGGTGGCTCCTCCTTGTTGACGCCGAGGAAACTGTGTGTGTTTGGACCTGAGCTGTGGGGAGCCCGTGTCTTGGGCCTGGCCGCTGACTGCTGCCTCCAGGGCCGGTGCCCACAGGAGAAGCAGCACTGGGCGGCCTGGGGGGGGCTGAAGAGCTGCGACCGTGGGGTCCCGAGGGGCCCGGCGCGCGGGCCCGGCTGCAGGCCCTTTTGTGTGTTGGGACCTTGAGGCCCTGGTGGCTTCATTGGTTGTGCTGCGTAGGCCCAGGGCTCTGTGGAGAGCGTGGCGGCGACAGTGGAGACGGTCCTGGGGGACCTCCCGCCCCTGTCCCGTCAGCCTTGAGGAAGCTCTGGTGTGAGATGATGACTGCGTCTGAAGGTGGGAAGTGACGGAGAGCGTGTGACACCACAGGCCAGTGGGGAGTGGCGGCTGGGGACGCTGTGGAACGGAGCCATCCGGTGACGGCTCTGCCTTATTGATAATAAGGAATGGCCTTTTCTTCACAGCACTTATTCATTGTGTGTGTCAAGCCCTGGGCTGAGTGCATCAGCAAATCTCTGTGTGTGTGTAATTTCCCTTATTTTACAGAGAAAAGAGCTCTGAGGCACACGAAGAGGTTAAGCATTTATCCTAGGATTGCACAGCTAGTCAGTGGCGGGGCAGATTCTCCGAGTCCTGCCGACTGCTGTCTGCACTGTAGCTTGCTGTGGGACCTTTAGGCGTCCGTGGAGCTCTCTGGGGCTCCGTTTCCCTATCTGCAGACTGCAGTCGGTTGACCATGTAATGTCTCCGTCTTTGCTTTCCTCTGCGGTTTTACCATTCTTTGATTTTGTACGCTGGTGTCTTGGTCACTGCTTTATGGAGATCATAAAAACGTCACCTCTCCAAAGCGCCATTCCTCACTGTCCTAACAGGGTTCCCATCTCAGGAGCTTGCCTCTGCAAGCATCTCTCTTAAAGCTCCCCCTCATCTCTCCCATTCTGTATTAATTACATTTCTTAGCAGGATCCGCCACCTTTCCAGTAAATACATCTTCAGTCAATTCATTTGGGAAATTAACTGATACAAAAATGCTTGATGCCAGAAAAAGATAAAAAGGATGTGTACTATCCAACATAGGATAGATAACATAAGGTATACAGTTTAAATTTCAGTTATCCATAAAGCTGTTTGGCACAGTTTCTTTAAGAAAACAAGAGGATGAATGTTTTGCTTTCAGAATGAGCCTCCCTGCCACGCTGAGCATCTCTGCAGGCTGTTTGGAGAGACGGGTGTTTCAGTGTGAAGCACAAGCCTCTGCCGTTACGAAGTGCCGCCCTTGTCCCAGCCCCATGCTAGGGGCCCGCCATGCACCAGCCTCAGCCCCGGCAGTGGTCCAGGAGGGTGGAGCCCTGGGCTCCTGGGGTTACTGTTTGTAACAACTTCATTGAGGTCTCATTTTAAGTAAAATTCACCCATTTTAAGTGCACAACTCAAGGAATTTTGATCGGTTTACAGAGTGGTATAGCTATCGTCACAATCCAATCTTAGAACATTTTCATCACCCCAGAAAGAAACCTCATGCCTGTTTCAGTAACTTCCCATTCCCACCCCCCGGCCCTGGCAACCGCTAACCTACTTTGTTTCTGTATATTTGCCTTTTCTGAGCACTTCATAAAAAGAGAATCATACAACATGTTTTCTTTTATGTCTGGCTTTTCCTACTGAGTCCTGGTAAGTTTTTATTCTAATTTTGTTTGAGAGTTGAGAGTAATAGCTCCCCTTGAAGTCTAACAGAGAGAAACATTTCTAAATAAAGACGCCTTACAAAAGATGCTCTCCCAGAATATCGATCGCTGAGGTGGCCTGAGTCTGGACGATCTGGAGAAGGCAGCTTTTCCCAGATGTGCTGCTTTTCCTTCTGGAGATAGAAGCAGTTGGGTCCAAGGAGCAGACACTGGGATTTGAATCCACTGGCTTCAGAGAGACCCTGGTTTTATGTTCCTTTGAATGAATCACATCTGTGATGTGACTACGCCTGGGTGCTGTCACGTGGGTGAAAAAGTGAAGCTCAGAGAGCCTTGTCTAAACCACAGGCCTGCCGAAGGGCAGTCGTGGAGAGGGAGCAGGTTCTGTCCCTGCCTCTGGTGCAGAAACTGTGGCCCCCACCCGAGGTGGGGAGGGCCAGGGATTGCAGCTGGGAGAGCC
Organism: Philantomba maxwellii; assembly: GCA_006410695.1. Taxonomy (NCBI): domain Eukaryota; kingdom Metazoa; phylum Chordata; class Mammalia; order Artiodactyla; family Bovidae; genus Philantomba; species Philantomba maxwellii. Next base: position 491,900 of record SJYS01012155.1, read on the forward strand.
GTCTCCCAAGGTCCCGTGGNACGTGGGTGAAAAAGTGAAGCTCAGAGAGCCTTGTCTAAACCACAGGCCTGCCGAAGGGCAGTCGTGGAGAGGGAGCAGGTTCTGTCCCTGCCTCTGGTGCAGAAACTGTGGCCCCCACCCGAGGTGGGGAGGGCCAGGGATTGCAGCTGGGAGAGCCGTCTCCCAAGGTCCCGTGGACAGCGCGGGCCCCGCCTGGGAGTGCTTAGAGCTGTGTTGGCCAGTTTGCAGCCTCTGGAGTAAAAGGAGGGAGGAGCTTAGGTCTCGCTCTGTGCCCCTCTCCTGCCTGTTCTCAGACCTGCAGGCTCTAGAGCCCGCCTCACACATCCTCACACACGCATCCTTTCTCCACGTGGTCACTGACTACCTCAACTCTCATAAGGGAAGCTGCCTTACAGTATGTCAGAATATGTGTATTATATATATAATATGTGTATTATAGTTCCTTGGTTCACTTTTTTTTCTTTTTTTAAGCTGGACCCCAGCATTTTTGAAAGTTTGCAGAAAGAGCGAGTAGAAGCTGGAGATGTGATTTACATCGAAGCCAACAGTGGGGCCGTGAAGGTAACACCACAGGGAGAGCCGGGGCGGGAGGTGGCCTCTCNGGTTTGCTTTCTCTTTATCTGCATTCTGTAACCTTCTCATGATGAAAACAGACCGTCTGTTAGAAAAACACTGAAACCTGTTTGGAAGGGGAGGTGAAATAGCGGCAGTCATTTCCAAATTGAAATGTGCAGGGTATTTAATCTTCCTTTTATCTCTTTGGTATTTTCTTCCCAAGATATATGCATGTGGAAAGGAATGCTGCATTAGTATCTGATTTCCAGGGTCCTGTACAGAGCTCCTCACTGTTTAATGGATGAGCATAATACTTCATATCATGCACTAAATCACCCACCTACAAAAGAGTCTGACCAGCCCCTCCGCCTCCAGTTAATCGACTGGATTCGCCCTTTATCGGGAATTGCATGCAGTTAAAACAAGGGGGAGATTCTGGGAGAAAGTGTCGGGTGTCCTCCGCAGCTGGGTTTTGGGAGCCCAGCGATGAGCAGATAGAGCCTTCTCTTGGCAGCAGGGGACCAGGCCGCGTTTGGAGTTTGTCAAGGCGGCTGTTGGCCGCAGTTGGGACTGGAGACTTTTATCTCGCTCTGAGTGGCGTGGGGACTTGGCAGTGAGCCTCCCCAGGCACTCAGGCTTCTCTCTGTCTCTGTAGAGGCAGGGCAGGTGTGACACCTATGCCACAGAATTTGACCTTGAAGCTGAAGAGTACGTCCCCCTGCCCAAGGGGGACGTGCACAAGAAGAAGGAGATCATCCAGGACGTCACTCTGCACGACTTGGACGTGGCCAACGCGCGGCCCCAGGTACCGCCCCCCGGTCCTGCTGGGCAGCTGCTGCCGGCCCTGCTGACGTGGGGCCCTCCTGTGCGCTGGGGGCTCCCGGACGAGCTGTCTGTCGGTCTTGCCGCTTCTGAGGGCAGACCCGTTACAGGCAGTCCTTTTCTGCCTGTAATGTTCGGCAGTTAACATCGCTACGAGCGGCGAGGGGCGCCTTTGTTCCGGTTCAGATGCTCGAGTCACAGATGGCTTTCTGCGCATTGCTGCTTCTCCCAGCCCAGCCTCCGGCCTGAGCTGCTGGCTTCTCCCTGGCTTCCCTCCAGCACTGGCTCGGGCCTGGGATGCTCTGGGTGTGAATGGTGGGGCGCAGGAGTGTTCTTTGAGCCCTTTGCAGGATTTCAGAGCCTCACAAAGCGGTCTTCTCCTGCCCCGCAGAGCCCCCAGTTTCATAGCTTTGAGCTGGAGCTGTCCCTGCCCCTCGGGCGAGTAGAAGGTGGACGCCTGTGTCCTGACTAGTAAAGCGGGGAGGCGCGGGGTGACTTTCTCCCGTCTCCGGGGAATGTGCGCTTCAGAGGACTGGCTCTCTCCCCGCTGGTGGTCTTTGGGTCCAGTTTCCTCTTCATCCTAAGAGAGGCTATCCCCACTAGCAAGGGAACAGGCTTTCTAACCTGAAATCTGACTCGTGGGTGTTTTGTCCCTTGGAGCCGTGGCCAAGAAACTGCTGAAGAGCCTCCGCCCGGTCTGTGCAGCGGCTGTCTCAGACCAGCCTGTGGGCGCCACTCACCCGAGTCGGCTCAGGGACTATGTGGCTCTGACACTGATTGGCTCAGCTGCTGGTCACTTTGAGTCTTCAGGTTTTCTATGATTTAGGGCCCTCTGATTTCCTCTTTGCTCCTCTGAGAAGAGGGCATACTGTTTCCTACCTGGCGGGGCTGCTCTGGGGATCAGATGTCCTCAGTGTCAGGAAACATTTGCCACCTGTCACTGCTGTGTGTTCAGGGACCACCTGTGTGCCTGGTAGGGCCTGGCAGCCCCAGGTGACCGTGGAGAGCTGGCTTCTGGTTGCCTGCAGGAGGTGCTGGCAGGAGCCTGCCGGGGGGCGGCCTGCTGCACCATCAGGCTCCAGGCCCTGGGCAGCTCTGGTCGCTAGGCCTGGTGAGAGGACGCAGGCCCAGAGTCGATGCCACCCCACAGGGCTGGGGCAGCGGGACGGGCTTGGAGCTTCCTGGGAAGTAGGATGTGATTCCCGGCAGGTGGGCTCGAACTGAGTCCTGGAGAGTCAGGTGCCCAGGGAAGGGTTGGCAGTCCTGTGGAGTCAGGCAGGCATTCGGGACCAGGAAGAGACATGGCTGGGACGGGGGTTTTGCTAGATTCTGGCGGGATGGGGGAGCCTCTGAAAAGTCCTGTGTTGAGAAGCTCCTCAAGTTTCCAGTACAAGTGCCAGGGGTCTCTGCTTCTCAGGACCCCTATTGAGTTGATCAGTTGATGAGGGTCCCTGGGGGAGGTGGTGATGAGGCGTTTGTAGCTGCTTTAGGAAGTGAGACTGACTGCTGAGCCTTCTCTTGTGCAGGGGGGACAAGACATCCTGTCTATGATGGGCCAGCTCATGAAGCCCAAGAAGACGGAGATCACAGGTGAGACGAGACGCAGTGCCGGGGCCCGAGCCTGGCGGTGCGTGGGGTCCTGCCCCTCCTGACAGCGGGGGCCGCGCTGGGGCCGCACGCGCATCCCCAGAGGGAGACAGGCAGCCACGGGCGCGTCCCACCTGCAGCGCACTGCCCGCTCGCCCCGGGGACCCCGGCCTGCCTCCCTGGGTGAGGCCGCGGGCTGGCTGCCCCTTTTGGGCCTCTGATTTACCTGCTCCTCTTGCTAACTGTATGCTGCTCTTTTTTCTAATTACCACAGATAGCTTTGTTACTTGAAAACTGTCAACGTTAAAGCTGTTTTCTTTCAAATTTCAGCCAGTGACACGATGTGAACCCCCAGAGCAGTGTCCTTACTGTAAATGGCCCCTCCAGCCCCCCCTCATAGCTGTGGTGGAAGGTGTTGGGTGTGTGGGCTGCCCCCTCCTGCTGATGGTACAGGTGCTGGTTTGGAGAATGAGAACCGTGACCTTGGACAGTTATTCAGCTTCTGAGATGCTCGTCCCTGTTCGAGCTCTGAGATGGGGCCTCTCCTCAGACCTTGTCATTCTTCACAGATTTTCCTCCAGAGAGGATTCTGAACGCACCCTATTCCTTCTAGGCGCTTGATTGAAAGTTAATTAACCGAAGCTTTGTCACACAGGCCACAAGAGAGGGTCATTTACTCAGTGCAGCACAGGGGCATTTGCATATGAAAACTGCCCATCTTCCAGGCGCTGGTGTGAGATAATGAGGCCTGGTGGGGAGTGTGCAGACCAGACCAGGCATGTGCGCCCTGGTGAAGACAAGCGCTTACAAACTTAACACAGGTTCAGGGGAGCATGCCAGTATTCTGGCTTTTAGGTAACAGCGCTATTTTCAGATGAAACTGAAGCCTGGAGTGGGGTTGTAGCCTGATGGTGGGGTCACACAGCTCACACTCAAGCCCAGCGCTAAACTTGGGCTTGGGTGGGATTCGGAGGCAGTGTCGAGAAAGGTGCTCGCCTCCCCACGACCCTGACGCTGCCTGTCGCCCCCGTCACCTCCTAGATAAGCTCCGGGGGGAGATCAACAAGGTGGTGAACAAGTACATTGACCAGGGTGTGGCCGAGCTGGTCCCGGGCGTGCTGTTCGTGGACGAGGTCCACATGCTGGACATCGAGTGCTTCACCTACCTGCACCGTGCGCTCGAGTCCTCCATCGCCCCCATCGTCATCTTTGCGTCCAACCGAGGCAACTGCGTCATCAGGTACCTGACCCCCCAGGCTCCTCGGTGCCTTCAGGGCCGCGTCACCCGTGCCTCTCCCGTCGAGGTGGGGAGGAGGGCGCCCTGCTCTTCCTCGGGGGAACGCTTGGAGTGGCCTGATTTCACTCCAGCAGTCACCCTGTTTCTGCATGGGAGGGCTTCCCGTGGTAACTGGGGTTCCCGTGGGTGTGACTTGGTCATGTGGTTGGAGTGGGCAAAGGAAAGGTTGGGTGGGCCAGCTCTCAGCAACGGCCTGTGTTGACTTCCGTCCCACGTGAGCTCCCCGAGGTGTGTGTTGTGAGTTCACTTTTCAGATGAGGAAGCAGGATGCCAGCATGGGGTGTCCCTGGCCACAGAGAGGACAAGAACCCAGGCCCCTGACCGTGAAGCCTGTCCTTCCTTTCTGGCCCATACCTTTCCTTGGAGCCACACGGGCACCTCCCCCGCAATCCCCAAGGCCCACCTTCAAGAAGGGAGCCCGGGGCGTTCCTGGTGGTCCAGTGGTTCAAATCTGCCTTGCAGTCCAGAGGACATGGGCTCTTTCCGTGGCCCAGCAAGACCCCACGTGCTGCAGGACAGCCGAGCCCGTGCACCGTGGCTCCTGAGCCCGAAAACTGGAGAGCAGCCACCACCCAGCGCAACTAGAGAAAGCCCACACACAGCGACAAAGCCCAACTCGGCCAAAACAAGGGACGGCTTTAGGAAAGGAAGGGCGCCCAGAGGCCCCGCCCTCCGGCGCCCGAGTGAGCCCCGTGTGCCCAGTAGTTGGCCGCCATGTCTGCACTCCCTGGGTGTGGGGCCCGCTCCCGGCAGTGCTGGGGCACGGTGGGGTGGCGCAGGGGCCTCTGCAAGCCTGCCGCACAGTGGCGAGGGCGGCAGGGCCCGGAGACCGCATGCTCCTGGCCCAGGGGGAGAGGGAATCTGAAGAGAGACCGCAAGACCGTGAATGTCTCAGCGCAGAGCTGCAGCCAGAGCGAGTGAGGGGCCTAGACCGGCCGGAACCCTAGACCTGTTCCTGTAGAGGAGCGCTGCCTCCTCTGAGCTTGTACGGCAGCCGCACTGTTGGCTGGGGCAGGCCCCGCTCCGGTGGCCGTTCTCGCCCAGAGTGAGGGTCTGCGTGCACTGCGCATGCAGGCGGCAGCTTCGTGCAGCCCCTCTGTGAATCCCTGTGATGCTGTCTGGTCAAGAACACTGCTCATCACCGTCAGAGCTGTCTTCTGGTCTTCAAGGAAAGGCAGCTTGGACCAGGTCCAGGCCAGCCAGGGCCTGGCTACCGGGGCGGCGTCGGGAAACGACACCTGCCTGGCGAGCCTGGTGTCCGGCCACACAGGCCCTGTGCATGTTTTCTGGACTTGGCTTTGGTGGGGCCTGGCTTCAATGTGACAGTGGGCAGACGGGCCCAGCCTGGACAGATGGCGCCCCCTGCCGAGGGAGCCCCGCGGCCAGAGCCGATCCCGGCCGAGAGCTGGGCCAAGAGCGCTCAGGATCAGAGGAAACAGAGGCACGGGAGGGTGGCCGTGACCTCCGAACCCACCCAGTGGGGCCTGGGGAACTTGGCCCCAGCCCCATCCAGAAGGCTGTGTGCTGCAGAAGCCATTCTCTCTAACGCGTTGTCTGAAGGAGACTCTGTGCCTGAGGGTCGGGGCTGGAACACAGTCCCACAGTCTTTGGTCTTTAATTCCTGAGAAGGGCTTAGTATTTTTTAAGCAGAGTTTTTTGTTTCTGTTTAAATTTTTAGTTTTATGGACTCAAAACCAAAAGAAAAATTTTAACACATATTGCCAGATTCTGTTCCTTTGTGTTTTTTCCCCTAATCTTTTTTTCTTTAGACTTTTTATATTTATTATCTCTGAAATGAAGATAATTTATCGTGAGTGTTACAGAATTGGGGATATTTAAAGATGGCGAATTGAGATCTTTTAAACTTTCCCAGGAGAATATCTGAATAGGCCTTAAAAAGAGAAACCGCCTAACCAGAATTAAATAACTGAAAATTAAATGCAGTTTTCAAAGGTTATTTTGTTTAATACGACAGTCACAGGTATACCAAATACTAAGATTTTAATCATGATAGAATTTTATCTTTATAATTCTTCATTATTTTTTTTAGAAATATTTGTTGGTGAAAAAGATTTTTTTCTAATGGTATCTTAATATTTTGCATTTGCTACTAGTCTGTTTCCTTTTTTGTTTGAAAAGGTCTTAATTATTTTTAAGTATTAGATTTAGCAGCAATTAATGTAGCATTTTATTCTTTTATTTTTTCATTGTGGTAAAATGCATAGAACATAGTTTGCCGTTTTATTTATTTTTAAGTGTTGGGGAGGCCAGAACTGGGGGCCTGCTGCTGTGGCTTCCTAAAGTGGAGGCAGGAGCCCCCGGCTCAGCCCACTGGGCTTCCAGACACGGCTGAAGCCTGACCCGCGTGCCACAGGGTCTGCGCGGCACACAGCCCGTTGGGAGCTGGTGCTGTTCAATCCGGTGGGGTGGCCATTCACTGGTTTGGCTAAGGATTCGAGAGAGAGACAGGCGAAAGGCATGATTGGACAGTTCCCAAAAAGAAATAAAATAGCTAATGAACATAAGGGAAGGCATTCAAATGATTCATTAATAATCAGGGACGTGCAGATTCAGATGAGCTGTTAGACCTTCCTCTTCCTAGACCTTTAAGCAGCAAACCGTGAGGCTGCTCAGCGCTGGCTGTGGTGTCGTGGGGCCAGGTCTCTCACGTGGCTGCAGACGTGAGCCTCTTCCTTGGTTCAGCCGTTCATGTGTTTAGGGAGATGTTCAGGGTTGTGTCCGGCTCTGTGAGAGATGCTGAGGAACCGGTCATGGCAGTGTGCCCAAGACACCGTCAGTTATAACAGCAGCACTAGGGGCCGCTATGTGGGTGCCCAGTGGTTTGGGTCCAGTGAGACTCGTCACGGGCTGTTAATACTGAAACAACAGGGACAGGGCGACCCAAACGAGTCTACATACTTAGGGTAACGCGAGTGGATGTGGCAGATGCCGATATGCACAGTTTCAGTGTGACTCCAGTTGGCTTTTCTCCTCCTCCCCCGCTTTCCTGTGGTGTTGATACTTGCAGAAACAACGGCGCGGTTTCTGATGCCGCCTGAGTGAGTCTGTGTCCTCTGCGGTCCTGCTTCTGACTCAGGACGAGAACCAGCCGCTTTGTTGTCACCGGAGCCTCAGCCATGCTTCCACTGTCCAGAGAGGCCCGAGTGACCTGGAACTTGTCGGCCTTGCAGGGGCACGGAGGACATCACCTCTCCTCACGGCATCCCTCTCGACCTTCTGGACCGAGTGATGATCATCCGGACCATGCTGTACACGCCACAGGAGATGAAGCAGGTGGGCAGCCCCGCCCTCTGCCCCGCCCTC
>SJYS01012158.1:0-14879 GCA_006410695.1 Philantomba maxwellii
AAAAAAACCCATTTCCACCCAACAGAATATTCTGCTGCTGCTGGATATTTTAAAAATCTGTCCCCTTTTCATGAACTCTCAAATATTTATCCAGAGTCAAATTATATGGAAGTAACAGGAGGCAGTTTTTACAAATATATGGGATATATTTTCTCATCAAATCTATAAATGCTTTGAAATGAGAGCTTTCTCTACAGGGTTTTATAGAACTCTTTTCTTTGGAACCAGCTTTGGTGGAGTGTAAAACAGCTGTAGATTGATAATTTTGCACATCAAGTGGTTGCAGATTGGTAAAAAGAGAAAGTGGAAAAAGTGAACCATTTTCAAAAGGTGTTTTTAAAAAATTGTTTTCTTTCTTCCTGCTGGGTGGGTATTGCCACTGATTTGGTGCTAACACCTCTGCACTCCTAGGTGATGCATCCCTCCTTCTGATAATTCATGACTGTGAGACTAAATCTTTGGTCCAACAGTTCCTTTCAGTTCAGTTCAGTCGCTCAGTCGTGTCTGACTCTTTGCGACCCCATGAATCACAGCACNAGCTGTAGATTGATAATTTTGCACATCAAGTGGTTGCAGATTGGTAAAAAGAGAAAGTGGAAAAAGTGAACCATTTTCAAAAGGTGTTTTTAAAAAATTGTTTTCTTTCTTCCTGCTGGGTGGGTATTGCCACTGATTTGGTGCTAACACCTCTGCACTCCTAGGTGATGCATCCCTCCTTCTGATAATTCATGACTGTGAGACTAAATCTTTGGTCCAACAGTTCCTTTCAGTTCAGTTCAGTCGCTCAGTCGTGTCTGACTCTTTGCGACCCCATGAATCACAGCACGTCAGGCCTCCCTGTCCATCACCAACTCCTGGAGTTTACTCAGACTCACGTCCATCGAGTTGGTGATGCCATCCAGCCATCTCATCCTCTGTCGTCCCCTCCTCCTTCTACCCCCAATCCCTCCCAGCATCAGAGTCTTTTCCAATGAGTCAACTCTTCTCATGAGGTGGCCAAAGTACTGGAGTTTCAGCTTCAGCATCATTCCCTCCAAAGAAATCCCAGGGCTGATCTCCTTCAGAATGGACTAGTTGGATCTCCTTGCAGTCCAAGGATAAAACAAATGAATCTATTTGGGAACATTCTGTAAATTATAAAGCAGTGAATAAATGAATAACATATTGCTTAATATATTCTTGGACAGCCATTGCCTGAACGGGAGAAGGACTTTATAAAATGTGAAATCTGGAAAGTTTTTTAATTATAAATTTTGCATCTGCATAAAGAAATAATGAAAACAATGTTAATTTCTTAAATGGAAAAGGAGCTACATCACAAACATCCAAGTAAGAAATGTGGGTCTGAGAAAGGTTGCCTGATTGGATGCATTCTTAAGATTAAAAGTACAAATATAGTGAGAACAGTATTCCCTGAAATGGGAAGTTTGAGATCAGATGACTTGGGTGGATGATGGCAAAGGCAGTTTGATAAAAGACAAGCAAGATAAAAGATCACCAAATCAAAGCAAGAACTGTTTATTCTCAGAGATGAGGAGCAATGGCATTTTGAGCACAGAAGATGTGGTTGTTGTTATATGAAAAAAAAAATCCATAAAGGCCTTTAAAGCAACAGTGATGTTGTAGGACAAGAGCAAAACAAGTTTGCGAGTTTTACTGTGTGAGGTTTGGAAAAGAAAATCAATGTTTTCTTTATCAAGTGCTAGTTCTCTCTCCTTTGAATTCTGTGTGAAGTGCTGATCATATGTATAAACCCTTCCCAGGGTTGTAAGAAAATCAGGCTTCAAGTACCTGTGCTGGTGAAAAGATGGGCAAGTTTGAGCTTTTGCAAACTCAAGGTGAACCTTGCCTTGACTACACTGAATTAAAAAAAATAAAATCTCCAGGGCTAAACTAGTGCACATTCAGTAACTTGGAAAATAAGTTTTAGAATGTGAAAAGCCATGAAACTTTTAAGAAGTTTCAATGCAAAATGCTTTGGAGATTAAAAATTGGTATTCATAAGTAAGTGAAGAGATGCCTCAATTATACTTCAATGGCTAAGAAAAAAGTATTCATTGGCAAACACTTGATTTACTTAGGAGCAAAACAATGACCGTAATTCAGTTATACCCTTACTGAAATGTCATGGCTATTTTATGAAAGACACTGTAGCAGACAAGAAATAAAGGGTTCAAAAATGCATTGCTCTCAAAGAATAACTTTAATAATTACTATAAGCCATTTCAGGGAGCTTCCCAGGTGCCACAATGGTAAAGAATCCACCTGCCAATGAAGGAGATGCCAGAGATGGGATTTCAATCTCTGGGTCAGGAAGATCCCCTAGAGGAAGAAATGGTAATCCATCCAGTATTCTTGCCTGGAAAATCCCATGGGCAGAGGAGCCTGGTGGGCTATGGTCCATGGGGTCACAAAGAGTTGGACATGACGGAGTCACTGAACGTGCATGCATAAGGCACCTCAGTTACTAATGCAAGTTGTTAAGAAAATAGATCCTAAAGATTTTTATCACAAGGAAAACTTTTTTCTTTTCCCCCAAATTTTGTATCTGTATGATGATGTCCACTAAACCATTTCATTGTAATAATCATTTCATGATATATATAAGTCAAATCATTCTGTTGTACAACTTAAACTTATTTATAGTGCTGTATGTCAGTTGTATTTCAATAAAACTGAAAGAAAAAAAGGAAAAAAATTATAATATTAAAGTAGCTCATTTATTGAGTACTTCCTATATATACAAATTTCCAAAACATACTTTCTATATACTAATTCTCTGTATCAAAACAATACTGATAATTTGATATTACAGTTGTCTTACAAATGAGAGGCCTGAGGCTGGATCCAGGAGGAGTGCTGTGATTTGCTCAGTTACACAACCAGATTCTGGAAATGTCCAAGCAAGTAATCAAAACTTCTTTAGGTCTTAAAAGTATTTTTTTTCCTTATTCTTTGCCACCTCCTCCTCCTCTCCCATTCCTCCTCCTCTGCTTTATATCTCTCCTCCATCCCCTCCTTTTCTTTCTCCCCTCTCCCTTCTTTTTCATCTGCTTTCAAAAGCAGAAACCCATGGCCTCACAAAGAAAGGAACAATCAGGCAGAATGTGGAAAAGGTCCAGGGTTGAGAGACAGAAACCTGGAACACTAGCTTGGCTTCTTTTCTTCAGCTAATGTTTAACTTGAGCAAGTTACATAATCAGTCTGTAAGAGGGACAATTAAACATGGTAGTCTCTGCATCTGAGCAGTGCATAAAGGCTATTTGAATCATCACATGGAAAAACTTACAATTTTCAAATAGGTCTTAGGGATGAAAATAATGGTCCTTATTTTCAAGCCTGAAAGTTAAGATATTGCAGAACTTCTGGGTTCCAGGTTGATGACAGATAATAAAAACTGACAACCTCCCAGAATTGAATCCTCCAATAATTAGAAATGCTGCAGAAAATGAATGTAACTTTTTAAAAAGTATGGATCACACATTTATTACCAGCAAAAAATAAAATTAAAAATAAAAAGTCATTGCTCTACTCAGCAAACATTCTCGTAATTTTCATAAAAATTGATAAATTTTGTTAAAAATTGACCAAACTTTAAATGATTTAGCTGCAGATATTTATAGTACATTTAAAACAACATGATAATTGATACAGTTGAATGTGATTTGAGGTAATGACACATGATTCTGGAAAACACTCCTATAAGCATTCATAAACTGAAGCAAATGACAAAAATGAGCTAACCAAGTGTATAACAGGGGAATTAACTTCCTAATGAAGGCCTAAAAGTATATGTGAAAAAATATAAGAGAGTTGGTAGGTTACATTTAAAATTGACAAAAGGCGGAAGCTTTAGAAGCCTAATCAATATTACCTGAGCCATATAGAAAGAAAGAAAGAAGCAAAGGAGAGAAGGAAGGAAAGTAAAAAGGATGCAAGGAGAGAAAAAGAGAGATGAGGAAAAGGAAAATGAACCTCTTCAAGTGCCAAAGCCAAGAGAAAAATGAAAACCAAAGCACCCAGCGGGGAAGGCAATGGCACCCCACCCCAGTACTCTTGCCTGGAAAATCCAATGGATGGAGGAGCCTGGTGGGCTGCGGTCCATGGGGTCGTTGAGAGTCGGACACGACTGAGCGACTTCACTTTCACTTTTCACTTTCATGCATTGGAGAAGGAAATGGCAACCCACTCCAGTGTTCTTGCCTGGAGAATCCCAGGGATAGGAGAGCCTGGTGGGCTTCCGTCTCTGGGGTTGCACAGAGTCGGACACGACTGAAGCGACCTAGCAGCAGCAGCAGCAGCAGCAGCAGCAGCAGCACCCAGGACTTGTGTGGGGCTATTTGCCTTTTTCTGCAATAGTCTCACATTTAATGTCCATTTGAGGAATCAGCAAACTAAGTTACATATTTGACTCAGAGGATATAACCAAAATCTTTAAATGTCTGCACTTTGCACTTTCTATGTAGAAACAAACCTACCCTCCAGCTAATGAAAAACAACAGCTAAAACCAATACAGCTTTTTAAAAAATTCTATGTTTATCTGCTTTGTCAGTTAGTCAAATTAAAAAAGTCTAATTTGAGAACTGGAAAGGCAAAGTTTATACCCTTTTAAATTTGTGACTTGATTTTGCACTACTTGCATGTTTTTAAAACTCTCAGAACAAGGAGAGAGAGAGAGAGACAGCCAGTGAGCCTTCTCAAACCAGCGAAACTTGAAACTTGTGGGAAGCCAGGAGAAGCAAATGAATGCAAAATTTCTCTTGTCAGGCATTCCCACACTTGAACAACAGAGGAGTCTCAGCCTCAAGAGTTTAATATAATCAAAATACATTCCTAAAGAGGATATAGTAATATAATAAGCATACTCACAATTATAAGGAGTTGAAACACAAACATAAAAAAGATACAATGAGTAAAACACAGGATCTGAAAAATACTGAACTAGACCTTACACAAATAAAAACGATCACAATTTAAAATTAAAAAGAAAATGACATAATTGAGAATTAGTCAAATTGAAGCATATAGAAGCCAATTATATAAATGAAATATCTAAAAAGATGGAAAATGTAACAAGACTAAAATTCAAAGGATGAAGACTTAGAGGATGTAATGTATTTCTAATAGGTCTGGAGGGAGACAGCATTCTTAGAATATATTTTAGTAGAAAATGATAAGGAAAATCATGGCTGAGAATTTTCAGAGCTAACAAAACACAGGTATTCTTTATTTTGACAAACAGTGAGTCTTGAGCAGAACTGATGAAAACAATCCATTGTGAGACACACAAGTTTGATCCAGCAAAACACCAAAGTCAATGAAAATACTTTCAAAGCAACCAGAAAGAAAATGCCGCCTGTAAGAATCACATCTTAAACTAAAGCCAGAAATTTTCTGACTATAACATAACAAATACTTTAGAAATAAGTAACAAAATAAACCACTTAGTTTAAGCATGTATAATATGATATCATATGGTGGCTCAGATGGTAAAGCATTGCCTACAATGAGGGAGACCTGAGTTCAATCTCTGGGTCGGGAAGATCTCCTGAAGAAGGAAATGGCAACCCACTCCAGTATTCTTGCCTAGAAAATTCCATGGGCGGAGGAACCTGGTTAGGCTACAGTCCATGGCGTCACAAAGAGTCGGATACTACTGAGCGAGTTTACTTACTCAGGTAAAAAAATGTACATAACTGCATATAAATGCAATGATAGAAATGATATGGGAATTGGTGGGTCTTAAGAACATATGGGTAGGTATATACTTTCATCAGTGCTTTATTTATGTGCATGCATTTTTATGCATATGCATTGTGGGTGTGTGTGTGGGTGTGTGTGTGTGTGTGTGTGTGTATGCTCAGTCATGTCCAACTCTTTGCAATCCCATGAACTGTAGCCTACCAGGCTTTTCTGTCCATGGAATTTTCCAGGCAAGAATATTGGAGGGGATTGCCATCTCCTTCTCCAGTGAATCTTCCCAACACAGGGATCAAATCCATGTCTCCTGCATTGTCAGGAGGATTCTTTACCACTGTTCCACTTGGAAAGCCTGAATATGCATTACATTGTAAAAAGAAATCACTTAGACTAACAACATGCATATCAAGATCATCAACTTAGAACAGAGAGGCAATGCTGTGGTATCTTCAAAAGGTCAAGAAGACAAAATAAATCTCTTTATAACACCCAGCAGAACTATTATTGATCAGGAACAAGGGCTGTCTTAGGTTGATTTCTGAAAATGCAAGTCCTTAGAACAATAATTCATTTGAAAGTGATTTGTTAGAAAGTGCTGCCTGGAAAAAATTGATAGGACTAATAATAACGGGATGATTTTTAAAATTTCAATAAATAGTGCTGAAAAATAAAATATCCATATAAATAAAAATAATTGTTAATCTAGGTATAAATATGGATGTTAAAGAGCTTCTAGAAGAAAACACAGGAGAATATCTTTATATGTGTGAGTAAATTTTCTAAACAGAACATAATACACACTAATCAGAAAAGTTTAATACATTGAAGTTAATTAAAACTAAGGTATCTGTTCACCAAAAGAAACCATTAAGCAATTAAAAAGGCAAATTATACACTAGGGAAAATATATTTAGTATATATATCTAATTAATATATAAAACTTACCAATTTTTTTGATAAACATATTTCCTTTTGAGTATTTCTTTAGCATGGGACATTCATCTTTATTATCTCCTAATACACTCTTTAATTCAATACCTTATTTGCTAGAATTTTGTTAGATGATCACACATAATTTTAAGTGAAGGTACAAAAACTACTCTTTATGTGTCTAGATGAAATTCAAGATTTTCTTACTAATTAGGTCAGGAAATTTGTATTCAAGAAAGCAAATAATAAACCTTGTGATACAATTCTTATGTATGTGGTGTGAATATAATATCATTCTATAAATTTATTGCAGATGATGTTTATTTTGTATTTCTTTTCCAAGTGGGATGTGGGAGGAGATTTAGAAATTAAAAGCTGAATGAAAAACTGTCCTGTCCTCAAAGAGTTGATAGTCTAGCAGGAGGAGATAACAATGCATCAGTTCAGTTCAGTTTAGTTGCTCAGTCATGTCCGACTCTTTGCGACCCCATGAATTGCAGCAAGCCAGGCCTCCTTGTCCATCACCATCTCCCGGAGTTCACTCAGACTCACGTCCATCGAGTTGGTGATGACATCCATCCATCTCATCCTCTGTCGCCCCCTTCTCCTCCTTCCCCCAGTTCCTCCCAGCATCAGAGTCTTTTCCAATGAGTCCACTCTTCGCATAAGATGGCCAAAGTACTGGAGTTTCAGCTTTAACAATGCATAAATAACCATAATATATTTTTTCGTTAAATGTACTGATATTTGAACTCAAAATGGAAATGACTACTTCCACAAGAATCTTGAATAAATAAAGATATTTTAAGGTAGAGAAAACTCATAGACAGAGTCAGAGAACTGGGAAAATATTAAGTAGCTATGAAAAAACAGTAGTAGTTCAGTTTGCCTGGAGTACTGTGTATGTAGTAGGCCTTAATTGTCAGGTTTTGGCTCTTCCTCTTTAAGGAATGAGAACCTCCAAATTTCTGAGCCATGATGCTTAATGTTTTGTTTGTGGAATGTTGCATTTGCTATGACTTTGTGTCACATCTCTGTCTTGAATTACATATTAAAAAATAACTTTTAGATTAATGCTGTGGTACATACACTATGTAAACTAACATGGTCTTTAAGTTTATAATGATAATTGTTGGCTAGACTGAGAGATGTTTTTTATAACCACAGCATCAAGATTATGTACATCAGATAACACCATTTTCTTTTTCTTCTCTAAGAAGACACAATGAATAGGATACCTGATAGATCTCAATGTCGTTAGAGAGGACAATTGCTAATAGACAATTTGGAACTTAGTAGTTATATAAAAATGTAACCCAACTGATATAGTTCAATTATGTTTGGCTTTACATAGTCAACATGATTTTAATGCTGAGTAAATATAAAATGGTATAGCTATGTTGTGAAGTTTGGTTATAGGATGGATGTGGGACATCAGTAGATCATGCCTAAAACAAAGTCATTAAATAACAATATAAGCATGCCATGTCAACAAATAAGGATAAATATCAAAAGAATTGTAGAATAAAATTGGTTGTCTTTGGGGAGAGAAAATTAGGAAGGGAGATAGATACAATTAGTATTTCTCAAAATAAACCTTGCAAAACTATTTTATTCTAAATTATGTACATGGTGGCTCAGACGGTAAAGCATCTGTCTACAATGCGGGAGACCCGAGTTCGATCCCTGGGTCGGGAAGATCCTCTGGAGAAGGAAATGGCAATCCACTCCAGTACTATTGCCTGGAAAATCCATGGACAGAGGAGCTTGGTAAGCTATAGTCCATGGAGTCGTAAAGAGTCGGACACGACTGAGCAACTTCACTTCACTTCACATGTACAACTTTGATACAAAATCAAACCTGAAATTAGACATTTCAGAAATGACTTCAGTAATATATGGTAATTATCAAGAGTTGTCATACCACAAGACAAAGCATTACCCAGAAAGATACTGCTATTTAAATGTCACTTCCACTACTAGCTGACTTGCCTATGTAACAATGACAAGAGTGACATCATTTAGCCAGTACTCACTGCATACTAGACAATCTACAAAGTTATTATTTTTATCACCTCTAGTCTTTATAAGAACACTATGAAATAACTACTGTTATGACCCATATGTTTCAGGGGAAAACATGGTCATTTAGAAAATTTGATTGTGCTATCTCTATTTATAATGCTAGGAAAGAAAGGTTCAAGCCAAATTAGACTAATGACTATCTGGATGTAAAGCTCTTCAAAACAGTCTAGAAAGGTTAAATATTTGCATTAGTTTGGGATTTTCTCAAGGCATACCCCTGACAAGGATGTGAGTGTAAGTGGTATGGGAGAGGAGCAAGAATACAAGACAGGGAAGGGCGGGCAGGCAGGCAGCAAAGGCTATTATTCAGTCAGAATCCACAATGGGTCACTGGAGCTCAGGAAATTCTGGAATCTAGGTGAGACTTGCTTCAAAAGTATCCTACAGGAGGATCCAGGAGAGGGGAAATTGCTGGAAAATGCCAGTCATTAGTTGAGGGCTTCCAGGGAAGGGCAGTAGTAAATTATAGGGACAAATTCCCTATAATTTCTGAACAGACGAGTGTTTTGGTGGCCAAACAGCCTTTTCTTGTTCAGTCGCTAAGTCCTGTCTGACTCTTTGAGACCCCATGAACTATAGCACGCCAGGCTTCCCTGTCCTTCATTATCTCCTGGAGTTTGTTCAAACTCATGTCCGTCGGGTCAGTTATGCCATCCAACTATCTCACCCTCTGGCGGCCCCTTCTCCTGCCTTCAATCTTTCCCAGCATTAGGGTCTTTTCCAACGGTTGGCTCTTCGCATCAGGTGGCCAAAGTAAACATCCTTTAGGCAAAAACAAAAACGGGTTCTGGTTCTCGCAATGGGAAGTCAGGCTGAAGATCTCTTAAATGGTAAGAACTTGGAGATACAGGTATTAGTAGTCACTAAGAGATAACCCCCAAATCTCAGTCGATGAACAACATAAAAGTTTATTTCTTGTTTCCATCATGACTTAAGGCAAGAGAGGAGGGAGAGCACATGGCTGTCACTCACAACCCAGATTTCTTCCATCTAGATGCTATTTGTAGTCTTCCAGAGTTTCACAGTCTTCTTGGATCCAGTGCGTCTAGCCAGCCCTAGAGCCAAGAGAGGGTGGCAGAATTATGCAGGAATTTTATGGGTGAATTCTCTAAGTTTTGCAACACTTCTACCTATATGCCATTGGCTGAAACGTTATCACAAAACTGCATCATATTGTCAGAAAGCACTAGAAACATAATCTAGGAATGAAACCATGGTTGTTAATGGGGAAGAATAGGGGGAAGAGATACTTAGGGAGTTTGGAATTGACATGTACATGCTGCGATATTTAAAATGAATAATGAACAAGGTCATAGGTATAGTATAGGGAACTCTGTTCAAAGTTATGTGGCAGCCTGAATGGGAGGGGAGTTTGGGAGAGAATGGATACATGTATATATATGTGTGTGTGTGTCTGTGTGTATGGCTGAGGCCCTCTGATATTCACCTGAAATGATCACAACATTGCTAAATGGCTATACTCCAACATAAAATAAAAAGTTAAAAAAATTAAAATTAAAAAAAAGAAATGTAGTCTAAATGCTTGTCCTGGTAAAAAAATAAAAATCACATTTGTTAAGAATTACTCATAACCATTCAATAATTATTACACTATACTACTTCTCTAAAGCTCACCTTGATGTGATTAACAAATATACATGTATACATTAATAAATCTATATACATTTGCATATAAGTACACATTCATATCATATATCTACTATCTTGTCTAGCAATTGCAAGCTATTCAGTAAAAACCCTCATGGAAAACATTTTTACACATAAATTCATCAATTCTTTTCATTTTATATTAAAAATAAACTTATTTTAATTTCATCAGACTGCTTTTTCCTTAGGGAAACTTACCTTAATTTGCTCCACAAATTAAACTACAGTATTTTATAAAGGGGTTTATCTTCCATAGTACTTAAAATTTTATCTGACATTTTAAGAAATGATGTGTACTGGCTTGAACACTTTTGAAATGAGTGGTTCTGCAAATATTTTAAAATGCTATCTATATATCAGCAGAAATATGTGTATTTCCCTGTCCTGCAAGTTTCCCCATACAGCAGGTCATTTTCACATCGCATAGAATGTATTTTGATTGTTGCTATTGAATTCACCTTGCTGTTTTGGAAGCTGCATGTTTTGAGTACAAAAAAATTGAATTTCAGTGAACAAAAGTACTGATAAATTTTTTTTTAGTAAGTTAGGGTCATCATGAAAAAAAATATGTACAAACTATAGTGGACTCTTGAAATCCCTTACAATCATAAAGTGAATTTAAAGGAGCAAGAAGGCAGTATAAGTTTTAGAAAAATTATATCATATTAACTTCATCATTTGGCTAGCAGTAGGCAAGTTGCACAAATGGAACTGTTATTTATACTGAATTTCCACTTTTTTCTTTCAATAGGGAGGGGAAGGGGAGAGAGAGAAAGAGATCCAAAAGAAGATAGAGGACAGAAATATAGAATTTTGGGGACAGAAATATAGATCTTTGGGCCTGTATCATACCTCAGGAACTGTTTTCTTTCTCTCTTATCAAAGAAGAGGCCAAATAGATTGAATATACAGTTAATTTCTCCTGGGAGCAAATCATCCCCGTGAAGGTCTAGCTCTGGGAATGAGTATAGGTGTCATCCAAATATTTTTCAGGCTTAGACATCAGGCCTATTTAGTAGGGTAAATAATATCATTATGCCCTGATTTGATATAACAAGGCAATTTGACTTTGGTTGAAATGTGTTCATCTATCTGGATCATCTAGACTAATGTTTCTCAACCATGGGTGATATTTTTCCCCCAGGAGAAATTTCTAGAGACATCTGTGGTTGCTAAGATTATAACAGATTGCATTTAGAATCTAGTGAGTTGAGGCCAGGGATACTGCTAATCATCCTACAATACACAGAATAGTTATTCACAATAAAGAATTATTTGGATCCAAATTTGTATACGCCAAGATTGAAAAATTGTGACTTATAACTATAGTGTTTTATATACATATGAAAATAGTCCCTATTTCATGTAGAAAGAAAGAGTCGCTCAGTTGTGTCCAGGTCTTTGTGACCCCCTGGACTATAGCCTGTCAGGCTCCTCTGTCCATGGAATTCTACAGGAAAGAATACCGGAGTGGGTTGCCAATCCTTTCTCCAAAGGATTTTCCCAACCCAGGCATTAAACCCAGGTCTCCTGCATTACAGGCATATTCTTTACCATCTGAGCCACCAGGGAAGCCTCTATTTCCTGTAAGAAAGATCAAAAATTGGAGTATCAATTTACCAGTTCCTACTTTTGTTATAAAATAGTTAAGTGATTATGCATTAGAACTAGACCTCATTTTCCCCCTGCTCTAGTTCTTGCCACAGAGAACACATTATCTATCATTTAATTCTCTTTTGTTTTGATCTGTTTAATTTAGACTGTCAATTTTTGCATACTCCCTATGCTTGACCCTCCTGGCACTAATCCCTTTCACAGGTGTGCTGGTCCCATATATTACTAATTGAATCATCAGCCCTTCAAGGTAGGATAGACATTAACCAATGGAGTGAAGGCTCTATATGGTGAATGTGACCTTTCATTTTTCCAGGTTTCCTCCCTTCCTTCTATCCCATTTTACTTCACTCCATCAGGAAGCCACAGTCACTGGAGGATGTGGGAGATATCAGATAGACCAGATGGCAATTTCTGCTCCTCTGGTTCGGGTTGTCGCTTCCTACTCTTTTTCCTATGGCTTCATCACTTGGCTTGATACATCTCACAGGGGGTTCTGATTTAGTTGGCTATGTAACCCTTCAGTTCTTTCATGAATGATTAACTTGTTATTCAGTATTAATGTCTCCTATAAGCAATCTTGCCTTGTAAAGTTGGGCAGATTATTAAGCCAGAAGTCTGATATGAAATAAAATGGAAATGTTCTATTTTGAAATCTTGACTTCCTTTGTTTCATTGAGAACCTGGGAAGTATTGGTTCGGAAACTATCTTCTCTGTTTTAATGTAGTAAAATTGTACATAGGTCAAATAGTTGATTCAACTAGTTGAGGTCAATACCTATGAAAAATTCTGGAAGGTAAATCTGAAAAGTGGGAAAGACTTGGATAATCATTGTTGTTGCGTTCAGACATTAAGCTGTGTCCAACTCTTTGTGACCCCATGGATTGCAGCACTCCAGGCTTCCTTGTCCTTCATTATGGATAATCATATTGGTGCCCAGATACTTGCATAAACATAGCTCATGCTTCTATCACACAGCAAGCATATACAAAATGTAACCAGGCCTGAGAACAGGATTTTCATCCTTGAAGGAGGTAATATTTTACCTCCTAAATAAAAGAAGAACCACATGTTGGCTTTGGAGTCAGACAACGGTGACTTCAAATCATATCTCTGCCACTACCTCTGCCTCTATAATCTAGGGAAGATGATTTAACCTCTCTGAACTTCAGCTTCTGCATCTACAAATCAGATAAAGTAACTCCAAATTTATAGTATTGAAAGGATTATGGTGTTGCAAGGATTACAGTATATCTATCTATTGCTATAGTATTCATATATACACATATGCAGGTATAAATATGTATATGATGTACATAAGGCTTATATGCATATTTGTATACACATATACGTATTATATATATGTATTGATAACAGTCCTTATCTCAGACTGGTCCTATTTACAGAAAAAGATTGGTTAACACTATCATTCTTACTTGACCCACTGTTGTATATCATATATGCTACTCCAATAGCTGCAACATCAGCATTAGGAATGACTTCAACTTTAGAAGTTCAGGGCCATGTTCCTAGCATAATTCAAGCCAGCTGCTAGATGTAAAAACCCTAAAGGATTATACACACAGAATTCCCTAGAAAAGTCAAGCTCCCTGTACTTATTCATGCATATGCCTTTGTTTTTGTTATTTCTACTCCCTCTATCCCTGTATTTCCCTTATGTTAATAAAAACCTTCTACTTAATTGCAAAAAAAAAAAAAACCCACATTGGGTTTTGTTATGAGCTGAATTATACCCTACCAAAATCATGTTTTAGTCCTAATCCCCAGTATCTTAAAATGTGGCTACATTTGGAAGTAGGACATATAAGAAGGTGATTAAGTCAAAGTACAGCCAGTATTCAGTTCAGTTCAGTCGCTCAGTCATGTCCAACTCTTCGCAACCCCATGAATCACAGCACGCCAGGCCTCCCTGTCCATCACCATCTCCCAGAGTTCACTCAAACTCACGTCCATCGAGTCGGTGATACCATCCAGCCATCTCATCCTCTGTTGTCCCCTTTTCCTCCTGCCCCTAATCCCACCCAGAATCAGAGTCTTTTCCAGTATAGTGGCCTCTAATTTAATCTATTTGGTATTCTTAGAAGAAAAGAAAATGTGTTTACACAAAAAGAAACACCAGGGTTGCATCTGCACAGAGAAAAAAGAATATGAGGACACAAGAAAGAGTGCCTANTTCCTCCTGCCCCTAATCCCACCCAGAATCAGAGTCTTTTCCAGTATAGTGGCCTCTAATTTAATCTATTTGGTATTCTTAGAAGAAAAGAAAATGTGTTTACACAAAAAGAAACACCAGGGTTGCATCTGCACAGAGAAAAAAGAATATGAGGACACAAGAAAGAGTGCCTACCTGGAAGTTAAGGAGAAATGCCTCAGAAGAAATGAACCCTGCTTACACCTGGATCTTGAACACTGAGAAAATAAATTTCTGATCTTTCAGTTCAGTTCAGTCACTCAGTCGTGTCCAACTCTTTGCGACCCCATGAATCGCAGCATGCCAGGCCTCCCTGTCCATCACCATCTCCCGGAGTTCATGCAAACTCACGTCCATTGAGTCGGTGATGCCATCCAGCCATCTCACGCTCTGTCGTCCCCTTCTTCTCCTGCCCTCAAACCCTCCCAGCATCAGAGTCTTTTCCAATGAGTCAACTCTTCGCATGAGGTGGCCAAAGTACTGGAGTTTTGCTTTAGCATCAGTCTTTCCAAAGAACACCCAGGACTGATCTCCTTTAGAATGGACTGGTTGGATCTCCCTGCAGTCCAAGGGACTCTCAAGAGTCTTCTCCAGTACCACAGTTCAAAAGAATCAATTCTTTGGTGCTCAGCTTTCTTCACAGTCCAATTCTCGCATCCATACATGAC
>SJYS01012158.1:145392-157066 GCA_006410695.1 Philantomba maxwellii
TGGGGTCGCAAAGAGTTGGACACGACTGAGTGACTGAACTGAACTGAATATTTTTTCATTGAGTATTCTAAAATGGAGAGAACTGGCAGTCCACAAATGCTGAATAATTTGCCAATGTGGGAGAATTAACGAAGAGATATTTTAATTATTACTTGAATATAAATTACTTGTTTCACTTTAAAATATTTCAGTTAAAGTATTTCATTGTAATTAAATCTAATAGCATCTAATGGACGAATGGAGGTACGTTCACATTTCGAAGACCCAGTTGCAGAGTTTCATGGACGTTCATTTGTTTAGCTACCCGTTATCTTTGAATATCCTCCCTATTTTCATCAATTGTCTAGTTTGTGAGTTGTGTCTTCCCAAGACAGAAAATAGGGCTTCCCAGGTGGTGTAGTTGGTAAAGAATCCGCCCACCAGTGCAGGAGATGGAAAAGACATGGCTCAGTGCCTGGGTAGAGAAGATCCCCTGGAGGAGGGAATGGCAACCCACTCCAGTATTCTTACCTGGAAAATTCCATGGACAGAGGAGCCTTGGTTGCAAAGAGTCAGACATGACTGAACACAGAACATAAGACAGAAAATAGGAAGCTCACATTGCCTGGCTCCTATCAAACTCAGATTAACACATGTAATTTAGGTTTTACTATCAGATAAACTAACAAACCAAATTTAAGTGAGCAACAAATATGAGAGAATAAATCTTTCAACAAATAGATTGTAAAATCCACCAGATTCTTTTAGGGAGATAGGTCTATTGTTTATTTGAAATGCAGTTTTATCTGATGTCCTGTATTTTTATTTGCTAAATCTGGCAATTGTACTGCTTGGGCATTTCTGACAACTAGCCTTAGAGTTGTTTATATGCAATCTTGAGACTCTGTGAGCTACCTAAAAAAAAAAAAAACACCAAAAAACTACAAAATTACTTTTGGTTAAAACTAACTAGAGTTAATTTCATTTCATACTAAATAAAGTTGTGATGACAAAGACTCTTCAATATAGTATAGAAGGAACCAGATGAGTTACAGAAATAGGAGTACTTGAGTAAACTTTGCAAATGAAACCCACTTATTCTCTCTTCATCAAGGCAAATTGTATTGCTCAGTGATGGCTAACATCATGGAAAAGGGCTATAGTTTCTCTCCTTTGTAAGCTGAGAAGATGGTTGACTCCTGGAGCCTAGAAATTGACTTTATGATATAAATGAAGAGGATGGGCCTTTGAGGCAGCAGAGGCTTCTTTGTCACTGTGGCTCTAAAATCTACTTGAATGATCATACTCACCTGGCCACTAACTAGAGCATTAAGTACTACAAAGTGGGTGTAGTTTTGCGTGTAGATTTCAGAGCCGAGGTGGCAACCAGAATGTCCCAGTCTGCAATGATCTTTGGCTGTGGTTAGTTTATCATTGGTACCTAGCACCAAACAAAATGGGCCATAAGAAAAGTAAATTCCTCAGAAATTTCTTTCTGCAAAAAGATCTCACTAGACTCATTATTAAAGAGTCAGAGAATCTTGATAATTTCCAAAAGGCAGCTTAGAAAAGGGAAGTTTGAATAACCTTGAGGAAGGAGTCTAGAATACTGTTGCACAAAGATTCTGTAAACCTTCCACCTAGCTTGTCAAAGGAGACCTGTGCCTATTTCCTGGGGTTATTGTGCTCAGAGAAAGAAAGATCCACAGAATACTCACAGAATGACACTGATTCTTGAACTAACACTTTTATCCAGTTGAAAGTGAATAAAACTGCAGTTTACATGTTTCTGGGGGCAGATGGTAAATGGAGTTTGGCCCAAGATTCCCTCAAAGTGGCTCAGTTCATCTATAAATACTGTGGATATATCTCAATTTCTAATGTATGGTTAGAAGAAATATAATCAACTGAGAGTATCTATGTTGGCTCTTTGACTTATAGGATGGTATAGCCAACCATGGAGAAGGCAATGGAAACCCACTCCAGTACTCTTGCCTGGAAAATCCCATGAAAGGAGAAGCCTGGTAGGCTGCAGTCCATGGGTCACTAAGAGTCAGACACGATTGAGCGACTTCACTTTCACTTTTCACTTTCATGCACTGGGAGAAGGAAATGGCAACCCATTCCAGTATTTTTTGCTTGGAGAATCCTAGGGACAGGGGAACCTGGTGGGCTGCCGTCTATGGGGTCTCATAGAGTCTGACATGACTGAAGCGACTTAGCAGCAGCAGCAGCAGCATAGACAACCAAGTGGAAACTTCTGGACTGTATCTTTCATATCAGCATAGTAAACCAAAATCAAGACAGCATCTCTAATAAAATGTAAAAATTGGTGCCAGCATCAAAAAATTGAAAGTTGCAGTGCTCATGATTCTGTTTTTTTTTCAGTCCTCCATAACTCTGGGATCTGCTGGTTTATAGTACCCAAGGAAACAGCACAGTTCCAGTTAATTGGGAGCTAAAATTTCTGCCTGGTTATTTGAGAATCCCTAGCACTAGAATTGAGAATCCCAGGGATGGGGGAGCCTGGTGGGCTGCCGTCTATGGGGTCGCACAGAGTCAGATACGACTGAAGTGACTTAGCAGCACTAGAATTAAAAAAAAGAATAAAATGTTTATTGTGCTAGAAGGGTAATTGACTTTGATTGTTAAAGGAATATAGGCTTTTTGGTAACCCAATCTGAGAAGAAAGATTACAAGTAAGCCCAGAGAATCCTGAAGTTCCTTCAAGTGATGTCATGTCTTTTGGAAAAGTTAATGGATAGTAAGAGCTTCCAGTAAATATAAAATAACTTAAGGGCTCCATAGGAAATTCAGTTTTGTGTCACATTTCCAGGTAAATATCATTGACCAATTGAGCCACTAGGTGAGAGCCTAATGAACATAAAGTACATATTGGGAAAAGTAGACTTGGGACCAATCATGTCTTTTAAAAAAAATTATTGAAGCATAAATATATTAGTTTCAGGTGTGCAGCATAGTGCTTTGCTATTTTGTAGTTATATACCACACCCTGCTTATTTAACTTATATGCAGAGTACATCATATGAAATGCCAGACTGGATGAAGCACAAGCTGGAATCAAGATTGCCAGGAGAAATATCAATAACCTCAGATATGCAGATGACACCACCCTTATGGCAGAAAGTGAAGAAGAACTAAAGAGCCTCTTGATGAAAGTGAAAGAGGAGAGAGAAAAAGTTGGATTAAAACTCAACATTCAGAAAACTAAGATCATGGCATCTGGTCCAGTCACTTCATGGCAAATAGATGGGAAAACAATGGAAACGGTTTCATTTTTATGGGCTCCAAAATCACTGCAGATGGTGACTGCAGCCATGAAATTAAAAGATGCTTGCTCCTCAGAAGAAAAGCTCTGATCAACCTGGAAAGCATATTCAAAAGCAGAGACATTACTTTGCCAGCAAAGGTCCATCTACTCAAAGCTACGGTTTTTCCAGTGGACATGTATGGATGTGAGAGTTGGACTATTAAAAAGGCTGAGTGCCAAAGAATTGATTCTTTTGAACTGTGGTGTTGGACTCTTGTGAGTCCCTTGGACTGCAAAGATATCCAACCAGTCTATCCTAAAGGAAATCAGTCCTGAATCTTCATTGGAGGGACTGATGCTGAAGCTGAAACTCCTAGTCCTTTGGCCACCTCATGCGAAGAACTTTTCACTAGAAAAGATCCTGATGCTGGGAAAGATTGAAGGCGGGAGGAGAAGAGGATGACAGTGGATGAGATGGTTGGATGGCATCACTGACTCGAAGGACATGAGTTTGAATAACCTCGGGAGTTGGTGCTGGTCAGGGAAGTCTGGTATTCTGCAGTCCATGGGGTTGCAAAGAGTCAGACGTGACTGAGCAACTGAACTGAACAGAACCACACAAAGTTATAATTATATATAAAATTATAATTAAAATTTGACTATATTTCTTGTGCTCAACATTATATCCCTCCATCCATCTGTCTATTTAAATATTTCAGTTTTCTCTTTTTCTTCCCTTCATATTTACATAGTATCTGTTGGGTAGAGGTTAACTTTATTTTGCCTATCAGTTAAAATATGTCCGGACTAAGTTATGACTGCTTTATAGGAGAGAAGGATTTTACTCAGAAATTTTGAACTTGCACATTCAGTAACTGAATTGAATTTATTGACAAAGGTGATCACTTTTATCTGTATAAAAGGTAGTATGTTTGTTTGGATACATGCTATTGTTTGGATGTTTAAATAGGGAAGAACTGTACATATTGTATGTATGAATAATGTGTGGCCAGTAAGATCTGAGTTCTAATGGACATTTATGATTTGCAGTGACATAACAACTTTATTTAATGCTATGTCTATTGAAAATAATATTCCTTTTGAACCTTGCCTCACTAAGTCAGAAGTCAGGAAATTTTTTTTTCCCAAGAATCCCTTGCAGATTAGGTTCAGTGTGGCAATTCATATTCTGCTGCTGCTGCTTCTAAGTCACTTCAGTTGTGTCTGACTCTATGCTACCCCATAGACGGTAGCCCACCAGCCTCCCCTGTCCCTGGGATTCTCCAGGCAAGAACACTGGAGTGGGTTGCCATTTCCTTCTCCAATGCATGAAAGTGAAAAGTGAAAGTGAAGTCGCTCAGTCGTGCCCGACCCTCAGCGACCCCATGGAATGCAGCCTACCAGGCTCCTCCGTCCATTGGATTTTCCAGGCAAGAGTACTGGAGTGGGGTGCCATTGCCTTCTCTGTCATATTCTGCTAGTTAAAATTAAATAAGATTTGGAGGTGAACAAAATAAAATCACATGAAAGGTAATAATTGATCTTTGAAAGATGTGCTGATGGACATACCTGGCCTTTGTAAAAGGCAGGGACTATATTTCTTTGCTTGTTCTTAAGCATATGGTCCCCAAATGGGAATGGTTAAGAGATGTGAATAGAGACCCCAGCAGTGACCTTGACTATGGATTCTGCCTTTGTAGGCA
Source organism: Philantomba maxwellii (assembly GCA_006410695.1). Classification (NCBI taxonomy): domain Eukaryota; kingdom Metazoa; phylum Chordata; class Mammalia; order Artiodactyla; family Bovidae; genus Philantomba; species Philantomba maxwellii. Next base: position 150,346 of record SJYS01012158.1, read on the forward strand.
TTCAGAATCTGGAATTTCCAATATTGCAGATTCTATGCACAAGTTAGTATATTTTAATAAGTTACTTTTGTACTACTGTGAATTCTGTTGTTTTACTTAAACCAGTTAGTAATATGGATATCATCTGTGAACATTTAGATTTAGTTTATGCTCTGTTATCTTTACAGTTAACTCATTCTCATGAATTTACCAGATCTAATAATGCCAGCAAAAATTTAGAGAAACAGGCTTTTAACTTTCAAATTCATCATCAACTTCCTCTCCTTTTCTGTACCTCCATACCAATTGATGCAGTTTGAAGATTTCATGTGTCATATGAGAGAAATAAAAGAACTGTGTCACCATGGTCAATCACCTAGGGAACTGTTCCAAATTATATACACAGTGGTATTTAAAAATTCTGCCCATATTTCCCATATTTGTAAATCAGTAATGGGGTGAGAGAATAAGTGTAACATACAATACAGCTTGGGCTTCCCTGGTGGCTCAGAGGTTAAAGCGTCTGCCTCCAACACGGGAGACCTGGGTTCGATCCCTGGGTCGGGAAGATCCCCTGGAGAAGGAAATGGCAATCCACTCCAGTATTCTTGCCTGGAGAATCCCATGGACGGAGAAGCCTAGTAGGTTACAGTCCACGGGGTCGCAAAGAGTCGGACACGACTGAGCGACTTCACCTCACCTCACAATACAGCTTAAAAAAGCTTACTAGCTTAAACAACACAATGATTACAAGTTTTAGGTTCTAATTCTAGAACTTGTTTCTGATAGTAATTCTGCCACTTACGTGTATGCTCAAATAAGTTCTTTAAAATCTTTGTCAATATCCTTATCTGTTCAAAGATAATAATATCAACCTCATATAGTTGCAAGAATAATCAAATTTATAATTGTACCAGTGCATCTAATGCCTGAAACCTGCAAAGAATTTGAGACTGCTCTTCCTTTTCTTTCCTTTGCTTTTTATCTCCTATTGCCAACATTCATCTTCAAAATCTACTTAGTTTTTTCACTGGACTGTTGTAAGAGGCTCTTGATTTTTTTCTGTTTTGGTTTCTTTTCATTATTCAAACTGTCATGTCTACTGTTGAAAAAAATAAGCAGCTTCAAGTGCAGTTGAAATCACAGTTCTCTTATTTGGTGTTTTCCTATTGTCTTATCAATAGTAGTCAAATTTTTCTCTTTATAATTTAATGATTTCCAAAATATGGTCTCATTTCAAATTTCCAGATAAATTAATCTCTCCTCCCTATGATTTGTCAAATAGGCTCACAACATTCTAAACTGTGCCCCCTTCCTTACCTTCTTCTTTTCCAAGTGCTCTTCAGCTTTGTCTGATGTAGATCCCACCCACTGTCAAAGGCAAGCCTTCAGGATGACTTTCCTAAATATCCAGCCTTGATGATTTCTTATTCTGTCTTACTCTTGTATTAAGAGTATCTGTTTTTGGTTGTCATATCTATTATCTTGCTGTTCTGCCTTTCCTTTTCATATGCAATTTAATGTTAAATTCTTTCAAAATTAGAGATTTTGAAATCATCTAGTCCTATTCAGAAGTAAATGATCATTTCAAATACTGCATCTAGACATGAGTGCAGAGCTACTGTGTGATCCGAGTATGAAGCCTACCTTTGCAACTATTCCAAAAATCATGCCTTTATAAATTCAATTGAAAATCAACTCACAAGGTTAGTTTTGAAATGTTCTGCTACCTATATCCAGAGAAGGTGATGGCACCCCACTCCAGTACTCTTGCCTGGAAAATCCCATGGACGGAGGAGCCTGGTAGACTGCAGTCCATGGGGTCGTGAAGAGTTGAGGCAACTTCCCTTTCACTTTTCACTTTCTTGCATTGGAGAAGGAAATGGCAACCCACTCCAGTCTTCTTGCCTGGAGAATCCCAGGGACGGGGGAGCCTGGTGGGCTGCCGTCTATGGGGTCGCACAGAGTCGGACACGACTGAAGCGACTTGGCAGCAGCAGCAGCAGCTACCTATGAAAGTGAAAGTGAAGTCTCTCAGTCGTGTCCGACTCTGTGCGACGCCATGGATACCAGGCTCCTCCGTCCATGGAATTTTCTAGGCAAGAGTACTGGAGTGGGTTGCCATTTCTTTATCTTTCTCCAGATAATCTTCCTGACCCAGGGATCGAATCCACGTCTCCAGCATTGTAGACAAATGCTTTACCTTCTGAGCCACCAAGGAAGTCTATTTCAGTGTACTAAATAGCATAATGTTATTGATCCCAGGTATTCATAAAAGGGGTTGTGTTTGTAAATTTTCCCCACTGGTGTTATAGTGATTCTTCAGTGTGCTATAGTTTCATAACTATTTGAGGAGGTGAGAAGTAATACAGTGGTGTGTTGGCCACTTAGTATTTTAAAGTTAACTCTAAAATTTGCTTATGGCTACCTGAGATGCTTTGCTTTTAAAACTTTACTGCATTTTTAGAACCCTCAAGTATCCTCTGTTTGCAGGATTGACTTATTCTGCCTGGTCAAAAACAATGAACCCCTCAAAATGCTATATTTCTGAGGAGGACAGTGACACAAATGCTTGCATTTGGGTTGGAATCATTTCTGTCCCTGATAAATTCCAAAGTTTCTTGGTTATTAGACCCTTTAGAACTTACCAGAATCCCATCTCCCAGGCCAAATTGCAAAGAAAACTCATAAAAATGGAAATTCTTAGAAGAATAACAGTGTGCTGCCAGTGTTCAATGGGAAAGAATTGCTTGGCCAGCAGTCCAAACACAGGAATATGCATTATACTATTGTATGTGGACTGTCCTCATCAATTTATATTGAGGACAGCTGGAGGAAAAAAAAAAAAAAAAAAGTCACTACAGCAAAGATGCAGGAATCTAAACATTCAAAACATGCCTAAAGGGCCAACTTGACTTTAAAACTGTAGTTGAAGGACTTTAAATGGTGACTTATTTAGTTAGCTAATATTTTAGGATTTTAATTAAATCAATGTGGCTCAGGGTTGAAATCTTCCCCAAGGATCCAAATTGGACATGGATAGCTCATCAAATTGACATTCTCTGATTCTTTTCTGTTAATGAAAGCCTGTATATATGCTTTAACTGTCATCTGTTACTCCTTTTGGGAAAGAGCAATTAGGGGGGCAGAGTAGCATATTTAGCACTTAAAGGTCTGCCATGTAAAAGTGTCTTAATATTTCCTGATGACTCTTGAGAACAGATCTAGGACCCATGAATTGCACTGAGAGAGCAATCATGTTTGGCTTAATAGAGAAGATACCCTTGGAATTGCTCATTAGTTAGAATAATATGTCTTTCAAGGTCATAAGCTCCCTGTCAAAAAGATGCTTAATATGTGTCAAATTTTATATTTTTGAATTATGTGGGGCCACTGTAAAATTATAAGTCAAGATTTCAAAACTATACTTTATTTTTAGCAGGATTAAGCTAAATATGTGTAATTTTGATGGATGCTGCAAAGCATTCTTATTTCATAAGCATCAAATATTATTTTATTTGTAAGATTAAGCAGATTAATTTTAATGCAGTGCCCTTGAAATTATACTGAACAGGGGATAAAACTTTGGATAACATGAAGTTATTTTCAAGTATTGACCCAATTTGTAATTTGGCCAAAATAGAAATCAATATGTTAAGTAGTTTTAAATGCTTAGTTGTGGTATTATATGCATTCACAATTGTCTTATGATGCAGTCACATTTATACACATTTGGATTTCCACATTAGTAAAATAATTTGTCATGAAGCAAGACCTTTAAGAAGAGGCCAGAGTACACTAAAAAGAATAAATCGAATGATAACAGGGCAATTATGAAAGGTTATTTTTTCCCTTGGACTTCAGGTTTTTTTCAATAAGAAGTTATTCCCTTAGAGCTCAGTTTCTCCTTTAACTTGGTGATTCTTTGATATCTTAGAACTGGATTCCATTTTTATGTGACTCCTCATAGAATTGCATAAGATTAGAGAAAGATACATTTGATTTGTCCGTGAACTGGTTTTCATCAAAGGAGAATGACCGATGAACTTACTAAAAAAGTCAGAACAAACTTTGATCAGAAGACCAAAGAAATAGGAAAGATTAAGTGTAGACAGACCTGCCTCTGGAGGCAAAATTCTGACAGAAACAGCAGAATTCTCACACTGTTGTAGATATTTCACCTTGATCAAGTTATTCATTTTTTGTGTTAAAATAGGTAAAAGTGGAAAAATAAATTACTTGATATGGTTAGATGTCTTTTGGTGAATCAAAGTGAGGTCAAAGCCAGTGAAACTGGTCTGTTCATCAGGGAATGTAATTTAAGAATGGGAATAATTAAGTCTCTTTGTGACTTCTCCACTTTTCCATCAGTTGCAATAATTCCTAACCTCAAACAAATTATCACCAATTCTATAAAAGGTTAAATTTAACTGTGATTTCATAGTAATGCATGTTTCACATTAACATATGTGTTATTGGCTACTTTACATAAGATAAAACTTAAAGGAGAAACAGAAAGAATACCTTTGGTATATTGTTGCAGATAATATTTGTGTATTCATTTATTTGTTTGCTTCTACAGAATATTCTCTGTGTCATCCATTTTCAGTATGCCTTCAAAAAGATAGTGTATATAACATTCTTAACATTCTTGTGAGGTAAGTATTATTTTTTGTCTGATTTTATAATTGTGAAAACAAAGTTATCAAATGGTCAATAACTTGCTCAAATTCACAGGTTACTAAATGGTGAAGGATGGGTTCAAATGCAAGCAGCCCAATTCTAGTTTTACCTCTTGACTATACTATGTTCTTTTATGATGTTTAAACATGCATTGAATTTTACTTAAGCCTGTTACAAATTCTAACTAATGTTTACTCACCACCGTTATTTTCAGAAATTTCATATAAATTCACTACTTAAAATTACCTTCTCTCAATCCTCTAATGTGTTGCAGTGAAGGGTAAAAATCAATCATTTCTTTCAAAGATTATCATTGGACAAAACATTGACAAAATGCCAACTGGGAGGTGGAAACAGAGATCAGAGATTGATGAAAACAATGATATTCCTTAGAGACTCACTTCCAGTAAGTTAACAGGATTGTCCATTCTTTCCACATTCTCTTGAGTACTTACAATGTATATGTTTCTGATTTTGCTATGGATAATATACAGGAAGTAATTCTCAAAGAGACAGAATTTAAATGCTTGGATAGTCAAATAATACGAGAACTATAAATGTACTGAATGATTTACAAAATTTATGCCTGAGTGAGTTCTTATGAATTTCCTATTGATCTCTAGAACTAAGACCTTATATGCTATACCCTGTGATATGATATTTAGATATATTTGAGTCATGCCTTATGTTTGCATTAAATTCATCATGTACATAAAGAAATGATTGAAATCACTTTTCAGAGAAAATTCATTAATTTTAGAATGTTATTGGGAAGTGTTACTGTAGTGCACAGATGCTGAAGATGTAACTTTGAGATTAAATTAACAATAGAGATAACAGTTTTCATTATCAATTAAGTTTGAGACACTATAACATATTCAATTTCTGAACTTGCAGCAAATTAAAGAAAAAAATAGGAATTCAGGAAAGTTAAAAGTATATTTAATGCTTGAAGAAAAGCTAAATATGAATATTTACATTTTTTCACTTAATCTACATATTAAAATATAAAAATCACTAGATTTTAATAAAATAATTGAATTAATTATGGATTATTTTGTATACTTTTTTTAATGCATGGGGGCTGCAATAACAATATATTGCAGAGTGAGTTTTCACAACAAAATGTATGTTTTCATAGTTCTGGAGGGTGGAAGTCCAAGATTAAGGTATTGGCAGCTGTGGTTTCTTTGGAGGTTGCTCTCCTTACCTTGCAGATACCCACTTTCTGGCTGCATCCTCACATGGTCTTTCTTCTGTGTTTAAACATACCTAGTATTTCTTTCTGTATCCAAACTTCCTCTTGTCATTGAGACATCAGTCAGATTTGATTAGGACCACCTCCCCCGAAACCTCATTTTAACTTTGTCACATTTCTGAGGTATCAGTGAATTTTGTGGATAACACAGCTAATTTATAATCAAGCCTGTACTAGACTCTGCTTGTGAATAACACAAATGAGAAATAGGCATGAATATGGATTGTTAAGATACGTCTTAACATAAACACATGTTAAGCATGAATCACATCGATGATTGAAAATATTTGTAGGACACATTAGTACATTGTGGATTTGGGCCATCATTTCAGCTATAGGGTATAATGGGAAGTTATTTGCCATTTTGTCACATGGCCATAGAATCTGAAGAAGATAAAGGAATTTAATTAAAGCAGAAGAGGTGTTAGCTACCTATAAAGAAGAACGATTTAAGTGACAAAATACTGAAAGAATTACTAGAGAAGTTGTGAAATTTTCATCTTAAACTTTCATGATCATAGCAAAACATCTACCCAGAGTTCTTTATGTGTTTATGAAGTCTGCAGATTATTACACACTTCTTTGGACCCACTAAACATTTGATTTCTGCTTTATTGACTATGCCAAAGCCTTTGATTGTGTGCATCACAATAAACTGTGGAAAATTCTGAAAGAGATAGGAATTCCAGAACACCCAACCTGCCTCTTGAGAAACCTATATGCAGGTCAGGAAGCAACAGTTAGAACTGGACCTGGAACAACAGACTGGTTCCAAATAGGAAAAGGCGTATGTCAAGGCTG
>SJYS01012158.1:166115-176471 GCA_006410695.1 Philantomba maxwellii
TTAGAACTGGACATGGAACAACAGACTGGTTCCAAATAGGAAAAAGAGCACATCAAGGCTGTATATAGTCACCCTGCTTATTTAACTTATATGCAGAGTACATCATGAGAAACGCTGGGCTGGAAGAAACAAGCTGGAATCAGGATTGCTGGAAGAAATATCAATAACCTCAGATATGCAGATGACACCACCCTTATGGCAGAAAGTGAGGAGGAAATAAAAAAACTCTTGATGAAAGTGAAAGAGGAGAGTGAAAAAGTTGACTTAAAGCTCAGCATTCAGAAAACGAAGATCATTACATCTGGTCCCATCGCTTCATGGGAAATAGATGGGGAAACAGTGGAAACAGTGTCAGACTTTATTTTTTTGGGTTCCAAAATCACTGCAGATGGTGATTGCAGCCATGAAATTAAAAGACGCTTCCTCCTTGGAAGGAAAGTTATGACCAACCTAGATAGCATATTGAAAAGCAGAGACATTACCTTGCCAACAAAGGTCAATCTAGTCAAGGCTATGGTTTTTCCAGTGGTTATGTATGGATGTGAGAGTTGGACTGTGAAGAAAGCTGAGCACCGGAGAATTGATGCTTTTGAACTGTGGTGTTGGAGAAGACTCTTGAGTCCCTTGGACTGCAAGGAGATCCAACCAGTCCATCTTAAAGGAGATCAGTCCTGAGGAGAAGAAGGAGACGACAGGAGATGAGATGGCTGGATGGCATCACTGACTCAATGGACATGAGTTTGAGTGAACTCCAGGAGTTGGTGATGGACAGGGAGGCCCGGAGTGGTCCGATTCATGGGGTCGCAAAGAGTCTTACACGATTGAGTGACTGAACTGAACTGAACTGCAACATTTGATAATATGAATATTAATATCCACTAGCTGCACTATAGATTTGGGCATTATCAAGTAAACATTTGATTAAAGCAAAAATATGCCAACAAACATGCTATTTGTGTTAATTCGGATCCATTTTATTCTCCATATTGCCACTAAAATAAATGTTCACTAAACTGCTTGGGGGCTTCCCAAGTGGTGCTAGTGGTAAAGACCCTGTCTGCCAACACAGGAGACATAAGAGATGAGGATTCAATCCCTGGGTTAGGAAGATCCTCTAGAGGAGGGCATGGCAACCTACTTCAGTATTCTTGCCTGGAGAATTCCATGAACAAAGAAGCCTGGTGGGATAGAGTCCATAGGGTCACAAAGAGTTGGACACAACTGAAGCTACTCAGCGCACACACAAACTGCTTGAAAAATTCCAGAGACTTACATATTTTCCTTGACTGGGACTAAGCTTTACTGAAAACTTACTTGTCTCTGTAACATGTTTCTACTTTGTCTTCCACTAACTCCAAAATCTAATGCTAGCTTCTATCAGACCAGCAACTTCACTGTTCTGAAGCAGACCATGTTTATTTTGGCTTTTGTGTTTCTTTACTTGCTACTCCTCCACAATTTAATGTATTCCTTATTACCTACACCGATTCTACTGCATTTTATGATACAACGCAAATTGTATCTCTTTTAGGACATTTTTCCTGAATTACATTGCCTTATGGGCATATCTTCCTCATTTAATGATATATTATTTGCTTCACAAATTAACACTTATTTTATATTGTTTTATATTACTTAATATTTCATCTTGGATAACCTTTATATTATTAAAAGGGTTTGAAAGCATAAACGATATACTTTCAAATCACACAGACATAATTTACTTCTATCCCTGTCAATGATGAGTCAATATTCACTTAATGTCTCCAAAGCAGAGTGTCCTCATAGCTATGACTTAGAGAATGCTAGCTGCTGCATATGGTTGATTTACGGTATATGATCACACAATACCTGACATCACGTAGTAGTGTTCGTCCCTGTTTTGTTTTTCCATGTCTTTAACCTCCTTCCTGTTCTCAGGAATTTTTTAAACTCACATCTAGCAGACACTCTAAATTTTTTTCTTTAGCATTGTTTGTGTCAGTCAGATATAAGCTGTGAACTAGTGTAAATATTTCAATCAGAAAGGAATTTACTACAGGAAATTTGTTATAGAAGTTTTAGAAATTAAAAAGGATTTGAGGAAGAAAAATGAATAAGGAAGTGATATTACCCAGAATATACTAAGAGAAAGAATTGTTTTTGATACTGTTCCTTAGGCAAGCGAGAGAATATGAGAAAAAGGCAATGCTATCTGTATATCACTAAGTGTAGGAACTATTGTACTGAAGGTATGGAGGAGAGAAAGTGATTTTCTTAGGAAACTTGGAACCCAGATTTCTTATGACAATGAAGGAATCTAGGAGCCACATCTACTGATGCTGTTTCCAGATGTAGAAAACTATATTCTTGTCTTCATTTTATATTTTACAATTTTATGTAATAACTCTAGCTGGCAGTAATTAATCAAAATCCAGCTGGAAAGGTATGAAGTGAAATGTAATTTTTAGAATCTCAGTCTTGCAGGTATACAATTATGTTTGTCATATTTTAAGGCTATACTGTAGTAACAAACACCCCCAGGATATCAGTAGTTTACAACAATTATGGTACATTCCTATTTCTGTTATAAGTTGGCAGCTTTGGGGTGGTTGAAGCTGTGTTCCATATGTCTCTTTCTCAGGTTGCAGGACTAGAATATATTCATGGTATACCCTTCTTGGTTCTGGGTGCAGGGGCAAAATTGCTGGTGGGACCACACAGTGGCTTTAAAAATGTCTGCTTTGAACTGAACACTGTCATTTAAACTCACTGGTCAACCATGTCATATGGTCAAGTCTCACAATGTGATTGGTGAATTTTATCCTCTCCAAAGAAAGATGCTGAAATGTACATGATATGGGAAAGAATATAAGCTCCTTTCACAGGTAAACAGAAGGGAGCATATGTAGAAACAGTAAATCCATGTTCTGCTGTCAGCCTTCTTGCTCAGTGTTACTCACTTTCATCCTTTCTCTTTGTGCAAAGTGAATGCAAGACTATTCCACAGGAGACAGTGTAAGAGCCCCATTCAGCGTCAGCTATGAGCTAGAGACCCAAAATCTTGTAATTCTCTTTATATCAGCGACTACATCCTGATTAAGAAAGCTAAGTTTTAAAGGGAAACAAATTCTTTCTCAAAACATCTGAAATACATTGGAAAAATAGAGGCAAAATGGTGATAATGCTTCCATTCAGCACCTGGAAGAACTAGAGACACATAGTGTTTACTTGTCTATGAAAATAATCAAATCTTGCTCTGGAACAAGTCCACAGTCTGGAGTAAGGAATGTTTGTTGATTAAGTCTTGGTTCTAGTCTATGAGAACAACTTCTCCCTTGGTTCTTGGCACTTGACTTCATTCTCAGAGAAGTGCTTTTCTTAAGACTAAAGGTTGTTCAATACTGAACTGTAGGTTAGTATTTAGGACCAGAAGGATTTCATTCAGTTTTCATTCTGCCTTAGAAACTTGGCAGCCCAAAGGTTATTTTTCATCTTGAACTGTCACAGGATCTTTTAATTCACGTTGGTAGTTTTTTTTCAGGGAAGAACAACTCACTCAAAAACTTTATCAGCTTCAAATGTATCTGATTCTGATCAGGCTAATTGTCCTATTGCTTTGACCTACAGTTCTTTTTTAGGGATACTTCTCCCTAACTAAAATATGTATTGCTTGAGTTCATCAGTCTTCGGGGAGAGTACCACACTCTGTCAATTTTCCTGAGGCATGTTGCCATCTAAAAAGTGTAAAAGGTGAATTGAGTGCCATGGTATCTTTCTTTCTTTCTTTTTCCTTTTTTTTTTTTTTTNCAAATTGGAAGTGGTCAAACGAGATGGCAAGGGTGAACTAGGAATCGATGAACTAAAATGGACTGGAATGGGTGAATTTAACTCAGATGACCATTATATCTACTACTGCAGGCAGGAATCCCTCAGAAGAAATGGAGTAGCCATCATGATCAACAAAAGATTTATCTTAGCATGCCCAAACTTCCTCTGCTCTCCCTATTCTATTCTCTGTCCCTCTCTCCTTCTCTATCTCTCTTCCTTCCCTCTCCTTCCTCCTTCTCTCACTCTTACATACATATGTTGCAAAAGATTAATTAAAAACAAAACAAAAACCTGTTTGCACTTGTGTAATAACAATAAATTAGACTTGGATGTCAGAGGAATTCTCAGCCAAAAAGGTTTATGTTCCTGTGCCGGCCAGTGGTTTCATCTCAATTTTCTTCCTTTGGAAACATGTGGGACTCTTTTGTTCATTTTGTATCAGATACAGTTGGGAGTACAATAGAACTACTGTGTTCATGTTTTATTTTTTGTTTGATTTAATTCTTACTTCCTTTAGCCTACAGACACAGAGGTAATTTAATTTTCCTGGACTCATACAAATGCACCTATAGTTGAAAGCAGATTAGTATCTTTAAAGTTTAACAATGATCATGTTAGAAATAATAGGGAACATTTATCTAGAGCTTAGTAAACACCCAGCACTATTTCTGAGAGTGGATAAATATTCATATATTTTATTTTCACAATAATCCTATCCTGTAGTGGACTACAATCATTCTCAGTTTAAAGAGGAGAACACTAAAGGAGAAGGAGTTTGAGTAATTTGCTCAAGGTCACATGGCTGATAAGTGGCAGTGCTGTGATCTGAACCCAGGGATTTTGGTTCAGGTTCTTAATAGCTGTAAAAGACTGTGGTTTCTTTTCTTTTTTTTTTTTTTCATGAATGTGCTATGTGTATTCTGGACTCCTGGTGTTCTGCTTGCGCAGAAAGCTTGGTATATGAGCAGCAGTNAGTGCTGTGATCTGAACCCAGGGATTTTGGTTCAGGTTCTTAATAGCTGTAAAAGACTGTGGTTTCTTTTCTTTTTTTTTTTTTTCATGAATGTGCTATGTGTATTCTGGACTCCTGGTGTTCTGCTTGCGCAGAAAGCTTGGTATATGAGCAGCAGTCAGGAATTGAGCTCTGAGACTCCCTGGTTTCTTCAGTCTCATTTGCTCCCTGTCTGCTGCTTCCTGCTGAAACTAAACTCTGCTGCCTTAGACAGAGACGGCACTGTGCAGAGTTTCTTAAACCATATTACAATTTGATTGTTGATTGATGAGGATCAACCTTTTCTTCCCTTGATTTAATTGCTAACTCTTTGGAAAAAAGAAAAAAAAAAAGCACTATTTACTCACCAGGGCTTCTCTTAAAGTGTTAACAGTACATTTAATGCTGAATCCATGCTTATTTGCTACATGAATGGGTAAGCATGGTTTCCTACATGTAATTATAGCACCCAGGCCACAAAGCCTAAAATATTTACTATCTGTGTTCTTTACAGAAAAAAATGCTGACCTGATGCTGAAATGTAGGCTGAATCCAGTGCATTAGTTGAATTTTCTCAAATTATCACCTAACACAGGCTCTCCTTCTCTTCATCCCAGACTAACTCTAGATGTCTATTTTTCTGTTTACTGTGTTTTCTCCCATTATCCATTTGTTTGTTTTATCCTGAGGTACCATTAGCTCAAAAAATAAGCCTACCTATTAAAATTCAGCTTTACTTGGGGAAGAGGGTAGATGCATTAGAAGCATTAGGGAAGGGCTGGACATGTAGAAAATACTAAGTGAAAGATACCAGATTGTGTTTTCTGGGAAAGCTAGTTTCAGGGTCTATGCTTGCCTTTCAAAGAGAAAAGTAGGTATATTGTGAAATGTGCAAAACTAAAATAGATGTTTCTATTGTCTGGTAGTGAATCCAGAAAGTATTAAGAAAAGAGAAATGTCCATTTTCCTATTAAATTTCAATGTACTTTACTAAAAAGCAAATAGACTATTAAATGATTACTTAAATGATTTCAATAACCGTAAATAAACTTGTATTGACTGAAATATCAAAAGAACTTTGAGCCTTGACATGTATCTGACTAATACTATAATGAAGTTTAAACTGATAAATTGGACATTGTCCCTAAACATAACTATAGATAGTGACATTTATTAAATGAGATTTAGAAGCAATTATTTTCATATAAAAGTATATTGCACCTAAAAAAGAAGCTCAGGTCAAAGGAACTATTGTCTTTAAAGTGTTTTCATCCAAACCATCACAATATATATTGGAGACAACTTAATGTCAGAATTATACCTTTATTTATATCAGTGTGAATTGTTTTTAAAGTTCTAAATAAAATAGATGGATAAAACTAGAATCATCCAAAATGTTGGTCTTCTTTATATGTGTACAGAGTTGAAAATCTACCTTTTGAACCATAGTGAATGTTCATAGGTTTAAAATGTTTTAATCAGGAGCCCATGGCCTTCTTTCTGTTTTGACTTTTTCTTTTATATGTTGTCAATATATGTAAATACATATTTTCAAACTTCTTTAACATGTGACATTATACATTATTTTTATACATTTTTTTCATTGATAAGGTGGCCACTTCTCCTATTTTTCTTAGACAGGTTCATTTTTCAAATTATATCCCATGACTTCTTTTTCATAGCGCTTGGCTCATTTGCTTTGTCCTTCCACTACATATGAGATGACTCAGGACAGGAGAAAGAATAATGAATCTCTGAAAGGCACACTTGACCCAAATGTTAATGACAGAAAAAAAAAATGTATATACTCTCTGTCTTTAACCAGTGGTATACAAAATTTCATGTAAAAGTATTTTATAAACTATTTTGTTATAAAATAAACTTATATGAATATATTATTCCATGAAAATTATTCCCATCCCCTCAAAATTTATATATAATTCTTATTCATTAGAATCTAAAATCTGTTATATTTGTTCAAGGGGATCGATAATTGGAATTGATAATAATTTGAGTAACTCATCTGCTATTGAGCATGTTAATTATTATGCTACTCTTATAGAAGTATATTAAATATTTTGACCTATAGGACCCATCTACTTTATAACATTTGGTCAAGGTGGAAAGAGTTTATCATTCTGAAAGATGATCATATAATAAAAAGATTCATGTATTTATTACTGTTTTAGTGAATATTTTTATTCAGTCATGAAACTGCAGAAATACTGTCTGCTCTAAGTCCTCCATGAGTTCCCTTTATGGAATCCTACATTCACCATTTTGATTATTATATAAAACAAATTGGAAAAATTATAACTATTGAAAGATTATCTAACATACTTTCTTGCCAGGATAGTTCATGAGCTATGGGTTCTTTAATGATAATGAATGATCTTCAGTGATGGTTTGGGATTGTTTCTAGGAATTTCATCTACTGATCCATACTCAAACAAAACAAAAATTTTCCCCTATATTAGGAAGGTATGGGATATTGATGAAAACACTGTAAGTTATTTAACTTCATGTCTCTAATTTAAACTTCTTTGTAACAAGTTGTCACTAGAGTTTCAATTGTAATTTATACAAATCAATTGATATAAATGAACATTTTTATTAAACACCTAAATACTGGCTAAGAAGATGATCATGTCAATAAAAATTGAACCATGTAGGCCCTACATTTTGAGTTCCTCATGACCTGGTCTCCACCTACATGAGTATCTTCAGTAGTCTTCTACTGCTGTGCTATGCTGTGCCTAGTCACATCTGACTCTCAGTGACCCCATAGACTGTAGCCCACCAGGCTCCTCTATCCCTGGGATTCTCAAGGCGAGAATACTGGAGTGGGTGGCCTATCCCTTCTCCAGGGGCTCTTCCTGACTCAGGAATCAAATCGAGGTATCCTGCCTGGCAGGAAGATTCTTTACCAGCTGAGCTACCAGGGAAGCCCAGTCTTCTACTTCTCCCTAATAAATACATATATTGTTGCTGTTGTTTAGCTACTAAGTTGTGTCCAATTCTTGTATGACCCCATGGACTATAGCCTGCCAAGTTCCTCTGTCCATGGGATTTCCCAGGCAACAATACTGGAGTGGGTTGCCATTTCTTTCTCCAGGGTATCTTCCTGACCCAAGAGTCGAACCCACATCTCCTGCATTTCAGGCAGATTTTTTAAATGCTGAGCTACAGGGTAAGCTACAGTGTGTCCACTGTAAACTATATATATAGCAGAACTATCAACTAAATATATATATAGCAACACTGTCACTGCCTGAGTTTTTTGAAGTCACAGGCTGTGACATGATTTCATCCATGCATGATTTCATGCACTTTTCCTTCCTCTTTGGGTGAATTTATTTGCATGTGGAGCCGTCATCAAGTTTCATCTTCTGCCTTACATGTCAGCATCTTCATAGACTTTCAAATTTGCCCTATCCCTCTTCTAGAAAGCCACCACTAGATACTATCACTTTCTCTCCTGAGCCACTCAATTCTACCTTCTCACTGTATGTATAGTTACCTGCTTACATGAATTCACTCTTAGATTTTGAACTCCTTAAGGCATTATTTAGTCATATTCTTCCAGCCAGCTAGACCACAAAAATTAAAAAAAAATTCTTTTTAAATCCAAAAGTCAAGTGTATTTCAAGAAATGATAAAAAGTATAGCTGATAGAAACATAAACTAGGGAAATGGAAGAAAAAGTCTGAATTGAGAATCTGGTTTGAGAGAAATAAATGTCTTTTAAAAAATGTATTTAAGTAGCAGAGACCTATGAATGTTTATAAACTTTAGTTGAGACCCCTAATGTCCTCTGTTATAGTACTTCTCAAGATTCTGTTTTCATATACATCACTGGGGGACCCAATCAGATTCTGATTCAGGAAACCTGTGATAGGGCCAGAGATTCTATATTTCGGATCCTCCACAATGATGTCAGTGTCGCCATTCCAAATGCCATGCTTTGAAGCCACTTATTTACTTGTCTGTAGACTTCTCCCATGGCTAGAATGTAAAATTGGTGTAAGCGAAGACTGACTATATCCATTCTGTTCATCATTGTATTTCTAGTGCTTGACACTGTGCTCAGCACATCAGTTCAGTTCAGTTCAGTTGCTCAGTAGTGTCTGACTTTTTGTGACCCCATGGACTGCAGCACGCCAGGCCTCCCTGTCCATCACCAGCTCCCAGAGCTTGCTCAAACTCATGTCTTTTGAGTCAATGATGCCATCCAAGCATCTCATCCTCTGTCATCCCCTTCTCCTCCTGACTTCAGTCTTTTCCAGCATCAGGATCTTTTCCAATGTGTCAGTTCTTCACATCAGCTGGTCAAAGTATTGGAGTTTCAGCTTCAGCATCAATCCTTCCAATGAATATTCAGGACTGATTTCCTTTAAGATTGACTGGTTTGATCTCCTTGCAGTCCAAGGGACTCTCAAGAGTCTTCTCAAACACTACAGTTCAAAAGCATCAGTTCTTTGGCACTCCTCAGCTTTCTTTATAATCCAACACTTACATCCATACATGACTACTGGAAAAGTCATAGCTTTGATTATATGGACTTTTGTCAACAAAGTAATGTCTCTACATTTTAGTATGCTATCTAGGTTGGTCATGGCTTTTCTTCCAAGGAGCAAGCTCAGCACATAGTAAGTGATTTAAAAAATGCACAATGAATGAACAAATAAATGGCTGGAAAAATAAATATAAAAACATGAAGAAATGAAAATTTTAGATAGAAGTGAGAAAGGGTTGATTAAGGAAAAACTTTCCAGGTGATGACAAAGTGGAACAGAATCAAGAATATAGATAGTGCAGATTTATTTTCGGCCAGAAAAAGAAAAGGCTTCCCTGGTCACTCAGTCAGTAAAAAATTTGCCTGCAATGCAAGAGATCTGGGTTGGATCACTGGGTCAGAAAGATCCTCTGGAGAAAGAAATAATAACCTACTCTGGTATTCTTGCCTGGAAAATCCCATGGACAGAGAAGCATGGTGGGTTACCATCCATGGGGTTACAAAAGTTGGATACCATGACTTGGTGACTGAACCACCACCAGAAAAATAAAAATCTAACTTTTGTGTCAAAAAGGAGGAAAAAAAAAATAGGAGAGAGCTTTGTTGAAGGAAAAAGGAGGGAAGAGAATGGAAGTCTCATTGAACATTAGCACAGAGAATAAGGTTCAAAATTCTCATTTCCTAATCCCATTCACTATGCAAAAAAGACAAAACCATGTTGAGTTTTTAGGAAGCTGATCTCAGCCTAGTCAATAACCAGGGTTGGGTTTGTTTTGTTTTCAAGTGCATATTCTCAAGCCCACTTCAAATCTGTGGAATCAACTGGCAGCTTTAGATAGAAGCCCCTGAATATTTATTTACATAACTTTGCAGTGATAGAATTAGCTAGTCTTTAGCTGAGCAGAGACTCAAGAGTTATTATAAATAAATCTTTTAATTCTTTTACATTTTGCCTCATTGCCTTAGGAAATGTTTATGATTTAACTAGTGTTATTGCTAATACACTATTGCTATAGCTACAAAAATCAAATAATCAAAC
>SJYS01012158.1:197201-208946 GCA_006410695.1 Philantomba maxwellii
ATAGCTTTTCTTCCAAGGAGTAAGTGTCTTTCAATTTCATGGCTGCAGTCACCATCTGCAGTGATTTTGGAATCCAAGGAAACAACGTCTGTCACTGCTTCCATTGTTTCCTCATCTATTTGCCATGAAATGATGAGACCAGATGCCATGATCTTAGTGTGACGTAGAGATATAGATATATATCTGAAATATGAAGTACTATTTTGCATGCTTAGTTTTTGAATATTGAGTTTTAAGCCAGTCCATTCAGTGATTCAAAAGGAAAAGGAATCAGCTTAGTCAAATTCTGCTGAGAAAGTTTGAGGCCTGCTAATTGACCATTAGATTTGTCAAGGCAGAAGTTGCTTCAGATCTTGACAAAAGCGATTTTAGAGGTTTAATGGAGACAAAAGTCTAAATAAAGAGATGGAAGACACTATACAAGGGAGGAAGTAGAGATCTCAGTAGTTAACTTCGGATAAGTAACCAAAAGAGCTGAAAATGATCAAGGGAAATTTCATTTTAACAACAAAAGATGGAACAAGCCTATATCAGGAGAATAGGGGAAATTGATTATATAGGAGAGAGATAGCATATGACTATATTTGAAGAACTTTTAATATTTCAAAACAGGGAAGATATGTGGATCGTCATTAGTGGATTTGACCTTAGATAGTAATAGGGACAATTCATCAATTCAAAATCAGAAGCCAGAATATGTAAGAACAGATGGAAGCAGCCTTGTGTTTTCTCAGTGGAGAGTCAGAGACAGAGGGTGATGTTGATAGCTTGAGAAAAAAGTACAGCATGTGAAGTTTTCCTTTCTGAAACTGAGAGAGCAAGCTCTTTAGGGAACAGTATAAGAACCTGGAGAATCACCAGGGACAGAGGAGCCTGGTGGGCTGCAGTCCATGGGGTTGCAAACAGTCGAACACTATAGAGCAACTAAGCACAGCATATACGTATGAGCCTTAGGGGATTCTGAAGGCCTAGATGATATTTGGATTTATAAACATATATTAAGTACTATTTGAAATATTCACTTATTTCTATTAATCCATGAAGCTGAATGAGATGTTTATACTTTCAGATACCTGAGTTTGGCTTTGTTTAAAATTTAGATAGAATATTCATCATTTATTTCAAAATATGGTTTGACCTGGGGAGAACTATTTGTCTTCTCCATGCCTCTTCTTTGTATTGAGGGTAAGCTTACCTGTGTTACATGGTAATTGTGGGAATTAAATGATACAAAACGTTTAGCACAGGACTTGGCAATAGTAAGTATCTGTTCATTGTAAGTTATTGTTATTGTTTCTGTTATAAAAGAATCAGTAACCAGCTAAATTCTGTGGACTGGGTACTTGAGATTCAATGAGGGAAGAGTTGTTAGGCCTGCAATCAGCCTTAAAAAACAGAAAACTTGTTTCTGCTATTTCAGCAAGTTAAGGGTTTATTTTTCTAATCAATATGATGATGTCAGTCAAGGGTTGCTAAGTCACTTCAGTCGTGTCCGACTCTGTGCGACCCCATAGACGGCAGCCCACCAGGCTCCCCCATCTCTGGGATTCTCCAGGCAAGAACACTGGAATGGGTTGCCATTTCCTTCTCCAATGCGTGAAAGTGAAAAGTGAAAGTGAAGCCGCTCAGTCGTGTCCGACTCCTAGCGACCCCATGGATTGCAGCCCACCAAGCTCCTCCCATGGGATTTTCCAGGCAAGAGCACTGGAGTGGGTTGCCATTGCCAGTCAAGGGTTAGATCATCTATTTAAGGATGCAGTCCTTTCTACTGCCATCTTTGCATGTGGCTATTGTCCTTAGAGTTGCAGGATGGCTGCTGTCTATGCAGGATCTATCTTGAAGCTCCAAGGAAGTGGGTGAAGGAAACATAAATATGAATGGCCAGTGTGGTAGCAGCTGAGAGACTGGCATGTGTGTGTGTTAACTAGTTAAGGTAGTATCTTTCTTGAAAGAACCATGCTATTGACTTTCTCTTCCTTCTTAGTGACTTGGACTTTACAAGGCACAAGGTAGCCCACAGAGGTATTTTGTTGGAATAAGTTGAATAAAATTGAAGTTCTCTTTTTTAAGGGTACACAGAATGCATATTTGTTAGGCAGTTTACCACAGAGTATAAAGAAAAGTTATTTTCCCTGGTAGAGCTCATTGTTTAGAGAGGAGACAAACACATAGACATGTATTCACACATAGAAATGTGTACAGAGCCAGGCAGAAAATAAAAATGAATGCAGTGGATTGGATGGTAAAGCATAGAGCACATGTTCCAGAGATGTCAAGAATTACCTGACTCTAGTAGACTAATATTGTAAGATCTGTGGATTTAGTGTACTGAGCTCTTTCAATAGCAACCTGATTCTTGATTTTATGCTAATTCTCCATTTTAAAAAAGTTGTAAACTATTTAATTATTTTCTTAATATGTGACTAAGTAAAAAAATGTGGCCTGGATTCAATATAATTCACATCTGACTTGTACATTTTGCTATCTTAAATTATGATAAAGACTTCAACAGTGATACCCCTGAAATGCAATAGGAATCTCAAAGTGAAGGACTTTTTGCTTTCCTTTAACATTGCAAGAGCTGCAGCTTACCATAGCATTATAAATCTTTACAATGGAAGGGACATAAGTAATTACCTAATTCAACCTCTTTATTTTTTATAGGAAGAAATTGAGACCCAGAGTAATAAAGTTACTTTCAAAGCAATGGAACGAAGCTCTAGAATCCAGGTCTCCTGTTTCCTATACTGGGGCTCTTCTGCCTCAGCATGCATCTTCATACAAATCAGACGGAGGAGGGAGTTGAAACTGACAAGGCGATTGACCCAGTTCACCAGGCTTGTGATGCAGAAATAATAGATAATGTTTTAAACACTCTTGTCAATTCACTATGGTGTTAATGCCAAGGAAGAAGACAAGTTGCTCAAGGTTGTGAAAATAACTCATTTGAAGGCTATTTCACAGCCTTTGAGTCAATAATTAATTCTGTCAACAGGTAGTTGTCTTATCCTTCTCTGAAGGTCAAGCAATTGCTCATCTTTTATTAAGATTTTATAAGAAAGAAACAAATGAGCCCAAGAAGCCCACAGCAAGGACTTTTTAAATATAGTCGAGCATTTACATTGGGTTATTTACAAATGATCCCATATCTAAGTGAATCTGTATCTGAATCTCTGGAAAAATATTAGAGGTCTTTAAATCATTCAAAATTTTCAATAAATCTAAATTTTCTCAGGATCTGCTATTAGCCTCGGATAAATTAACCTTATCAAGTTTGCTCAATCAGGGAAGGCTGCAATAGGTTTTAGAATATATTCATCACAATGTCTTACATTTAGAAAATAATTGATTAACTGCTTTCAGGAGTTTATGATTTTAAAAAGGGTCAATTCAGAATACCTCATTCTAAATTTCTAAATATTCCTAATATTCATAACTTTCTCTGGTTAAAAAACCCATTAGGCCTCCATGATTCTCAATGTAGTCTGTGACTTTCTTTTTAACTCACATGTTTTGCCCTTAAATACATTCAGGATGTTTCAAAAACAAAACAGATGGAGGATACCTGGTAATTGATTTAATAGATTTTTACCTGTTAAAGCTGAATAGTTCTTCATCTCCTAATGCCTAACTCAGTTGGAGCCTATATTCTGTTTTCAGTTTGTTTATTTAGTTCATTTCTCTTCAGCCTTTTTCTTTACCTGACGTTAGTGCTGCTATAATTTGAGAGTTCATTTGATTTTTCCCTCTATAACTCTCCCAATTTGTGCTAGGCTCAACACCACCTAAACAGACCTGCTGCTGCTGCAAAGTCACTTCAGTCGTGTCTGACTCTGTGCGACCCCATAGACGGCAGCCCACCAGGCTCCCCCATCCCTGGAATTCTCCAGGCAAGAACCCTGGAGTGGGTTGTCATTTCCTTCTCCAATGCATGAAAGTGAAAGTGAAGTCGCTCAGTCGTGTGTGACTCTTAGTGACCCCATGGACTACAGCCTCCCAGTCTCCTCCATCCATGGGATTTTCCAGTCAAGAGTACTGGAGTGGGGTGCCATTGCCTTCTCCAAAACAGACCTAGCCAAATGTATATCCATCTGCTGTGTGTGTGTGTGTTTAGCTCTTCAGGGAAGAAGACTGCATACACTCCCTTAGTAACCAATTGCAGTGTTTAATGGAACATGTCCATTCATCTATAATAATATTTGTAATTATACAGCACATTTCTTCTGAGTAGCTCTTGGCACTTTAAAATAGTATTTCAATCCCCGAGACATTCCTGGAAGTTGGTGGTAAGCTTTATTATGCTCCTAGAGGGCACAAACAATGTCTTTATACATGTCATATTCAGTGCTCAGGTCATTGAGAAGACTTTAAAAATGGTTAATAATCAGAATAGCAATTTTATAGATGGATGAATTGAAAGAAAGTGAATATAGTTCCTATTCCAGTACCCACAATGGATGAAAAGCTAAAAGTTTCTTACTTACACACACTAGGGGCTGCAATATTCTCCTACAAGCTTCTGCTGGGTTTTTTTTTTTTTTTTTGATGTTTTGATTAAAAATTAGATATTTTTATGGGTTTAAAAAAAGCAAATACTCTGGTCCATGCAACTTCTACAAAAGTCTAATATCATTCAGTGAGCGTAATTATGAGTTTAAACATGCTGGGGACTGATAAACTGTGAATGAGATACATTGCATCATTTTGGTGTCCCTTTTCTCAAGGAAGCAGCAGACTGCATCTGGTTCCTCATTCCAATTCCATATTTCATATTGGGAAAGCTCTCTTTAAATAGAGTGCTGAAACTCTCAAACTTTTGCCAATTAAAATATTCCTCATTTGTGTCTCATGTCATTTGGGTCCTGGTGAGTCTCCATAATGCTATTAAATAAATGCATTAGAAATTCCCAGTATGTCTTGAATCATGAAATTCATTTGCATTTTAATAGGGACCTTTTAAGAGCATAGTGGTTTAGCCCAAAGAGTAAAAGAAGAAATTTTGGGAAAACTGTCATAGGTCTGTGGGAAGAAATATTTAGGGGCACAAAATTTCCTTTGGGCCACACGAATTATATTGTGTAGATGGCTATCTATTTAATCTTTGTATAGAGCCAGTCATGGGCAGGTATATTCATTTATTTGGGAGACTTTAAGTTTTAATTAGAGATGAGATTTTACTGCATTACCAAGATCAATAAAATGAAAGCCTTGTACTTTAAAGAATTAGTGGGTCTAAATAAGATATTTGGTGGGACTTGGATGACTCAACTGTGTGACTGCTTAATGAGCTTACTGGCTAATTTTTTTATACTTGGATTTTGTGTTTTCAAAAACAAATGATCTGTATTCTGTATTGAACTTGGACTAGCGATTCATTTCTTATATGATATTATACATGTTTCAATGCCATTCTCTTAAATCATCCCACCCTCTCCCTCTCCCAGAGTCCAAAAGACTGTTCTATATATCTGTGTCTCTTTTGCTGTCTCACATACAGGATGACCCAGAGGGATGGTGTGGGGAGGGAGGTAGGAGCGGGGTTCAGGATTGGGAACACGTGTACACTTGTGGTGGACTCTTGTTGACGTATGGCAAAACCAATACAATATTGTAAAGTAATTAGCCTCCAATTAAAATAAATAAATTTAAATTAAATTTAAAAAAAGAAAATGTCCTAAGCAGATTCTGAAAATGTCTGAATCTAGGATATTCATAGTTAACCTGATTTTCTCAGCTCTTTGAAAATTTAAGCTTAAATCTAACTGCCTTAGATGAGTGGATTTATTTAAATGAAATAAAAGCAGAAGGGGCAGAGATGGAGAATGTTTGTGTGCCCCTGTGTGTGGATGGTGGAGAAACAAAAAGAGACAGTGAGAACAGAGGTATAGGGGAACAGAGAAAGAGAACACTTGTGAGTGCTCAGTCTAAATTGTTAAACAGGACCGGGATGTAAGTGGAACTACTTTTCCCATCTCTCTGGGGAGCATGTGTTTATAAGCACTAAAGTATGCTTTCGAAGGTGAGTCTGCTGCTGAATAGAAAATGCTATTTCACTCAGACCTGTAGCCCCATACATACGATGAAGTACCAGAGATTCTTATAAAGAAACAGAGGAGGGTAAAGTTTCATAGAGATACTGTTGAAAGAAAACCTTTGTGATCTTCATCCAACTGGCAGCTGCATGAAGTAGTTGTCATCCTTGGGAGAGTTTGCTTTAGTGCCTGGTGCATCGGGAATCTACTGGTGGTAAAAACACTGGAAACTGTCAGGAATCATGCTGAAGGAAGAACGGAGAAAATAACAATTCAATGAATTATTTTTCAAAAAATCATATCTTAATTATTTTAAAATATTAAATTGTGATGTGGGCATGCCCTGCATTTAGGGTCAGTACTAGCATGACTCTTATCAGTGAACTTGTAAAGAGCCTTTAAACATGCTGGGGACTGATAAACTTTAAAGAGCCTTTATTGTCCTATCACTGAGCAATAGGAGTAAGCCTGACATAAAAACAAAGGTTGCCATTCAGACTGCTCATATGTAATCAGTAGGTTTGGGGGCACAAAAGCATATTGTGTGGAGTGTCAAACTTCATTCTGTAACAAATTGTTCATTTTTTTAAACCTACTTTTAAGTTGGCCGCTAAATATTTATTCCACAAAAGATATTCTATATATTAGCAAAGCATAATTTAAAACATAATGTAGAGATCCTATAGGTTTCAGAAATAAACTATTCTATTTTCCCAGTTATATTTCCCCCTTGAAATACCTGAACCACCTACACACGTCAGTGACATGGTACTAGCTTCTATAAATTGAAATGCAAGGAGTTGAACTTGCATGGATATTATTCAAATAATGGGAGCAGGTGTGAATGGAAGCATGCCATCTGATTGACAGTCTTGGTGCTGTGAGGAGAAAGGTGAGCTGTCAGCTATGACACTAATGAACTATTTGTCTGAGTAAATAGATTTTCTTTGTGCACTGTAAAGCATGTTTTTAAGATTATATTCATAATTAGATGCTGCTAATAATACAGGGCAATTTTATATAGGTTGCCCAAGGCACATCAGGAGAAGGAAATGGCAACCCACTCCAGTGTTCTTGCCTGGAAAATTCCACGGTCCACAAAGAGGCGGCCAAGACTGAGCACATCAGCTACTGCTGCTGAGTCGCTTCAGTCGTGTCCGACTCTGTGAGACCGCATAGGCGGCAGCCCACCACGCTACTCTGTCCACAGGATTCCCCAGGCAAGAACACTGGAGTGGGTTGCCATTTCCTTCTCCAATGCGTGCACGCATGCTAAGTCGCTTCAATTGTGTCCGACTCTGTGCGACCCCATAGACGGCAGTCTACCAGGCTCCTCTGCACACGGGATTCTCTAGGCAAGAATAGCAGAGTGAATTGCCATTTCCTTTTTCCTGAGCACATCAGCAGCAAGGCACATTAAATAAAAAAATGACTTCAGAGAAGTAAGTTTCAAGTATCAGACTCTGACTTTCATCACAAATATTGGTCTGTTGCTTTCAACCAAGTGACCTTGGGTAGATAATTTAATCCAAGTAAACTTCAGTTTGTTATCTGGAAAATTGGCATAAAACTTTTCTCCTTATAGGGTTGCTGTCAGATGATTCAGATAGTGTTAAAACTGTACACAGCTTGTGTCTTTAGTGTAGTAAGGGTTCTGTAAATGGTAATTACTTATTAATAAAACTCAGAAAAAATATCTAAAATACAGTACTGCAAAAATTCCCCTAAACTATAACCACTGTTTAGTAATAGTAAGTTTTATAAAATAAAACTTCTTCCACTGAAGAAATAATGACTTAGAATTCATTTATTTGTTATTGTTTTCTGTAATGCCTTTTTTTTTTAAGTCACTCAGTCATGTCTGACTCTTTGTGACCCCGTGGACTGTAGCCCACCAGGCTCCTTCATCCATGGGATTCTCCAGGCAAGAATGCTAGAGTGGGTTACCATTTCCTTCTCCAGGGGATCTTCCTGACTGAGGGATTGAACCTGGGTCTCCTGCATTGGAGGCAGACGCTTTAACCTCTGAGCCACCAGGGAAGCCCATGTAATGCCTTAGTATAATAATGGTAGGCATTGCAGATTAAAGTCCAATGGCTCCAAATTCTCATTAAAAATCCTACAAAAAAACTGAAATCTTGAAATTTTGGGACAGGTCTAAAGAATTCCAGTTAAATACAGTGATAATGATGATAAAATGAATTATGCCTTTCATATGAATTTTTTTTGAAGGCCTGTTAAGTACCCTAAACTTATCTTTCCTTATGTGTTTGGGTTAGAATACTCTCAAGGAAAGATTTTTAAAAAGGGGATTAATATAACAAAGCAGTCAATATAATAGCAATGACCAGAGGTCTTGATAGAACTTAGTGAAATTAATAAATTTACTAATATACTGATTTTTTAAACTTTAGTTGATTTACTAGCTAATTCAATAATTCAACAAACATAAATTGGAGGGATTTCCCTGGTGGTCCAGTGGCTAAGACTTCTAGCTCCCAGTGAAGGGGGCCCAGGTTTGATCCCTGGTTAGGAAAGTAGATCCCACATGTCTGCTACTAAGACATCCCACATACCACAGTGAAGGCCTGGTGCAGTCAAATAAGAAAATAAATATATTTAAAAGAAATGTGTATTGGATGACTTATTTGTTCAATGTATTATGATATGGGTAAATGAGGAAGGTGATGAGTGAAAGCCAAGTGGTAAAGTGAAGAACAATGTCACTGTAGGAGCATACACCGAAGCATATGGAGAAGGGACATTCTTTTCTTTTGTTGAGAGCAGGCTTCAGATGCAATGTGAATACTGAAAATCGGAGCCACTATCTTATAAGTTCTCATTCTGCCTCAAGGGGCTGAGTGTTTTCCTGAGGTTTATGTTTGTTTTTTTTTTTTTTTTAATAAATTTCAGTCTATCCTAGTCACTCCATGCATGACTCCAGAATGATTGGATTCCCAATCATCCTGTTCCCCTGACCATTTGAGGTTCAGGCCTTCTCCTCTGCATTTTTACTCCTCTGCAAGGAGTACCCTTACTGCAGCACTGTGGGATCTGGTCCGTCCCCTAGAAGGTAAACTTTTTTAAGTCAAGGACATGTCTCATTCATTGCTGCATTCACAGGGTCTGTCACACTGGGAATTAACTGCCATTCAGCAGGAACAGGAAACAGCAAAGTCATTAATTAGCAAACACATTTCTTTACATTTATAAACCTATTTCTAATCTTTGTTTCCTTAGATAAATTAGACTATGTTCAGAAAACCTGCCTTTTATATTCATTTACACATGCTTTTCTAATATTTGACTGTTTGTTGGATGGATAAATGGTTGGCTGAAACCAGTGAGTACATTTTGTACCTCCACATGTAAAATGGAGAGGCCATTGCAAAAATCAAAACCAAAGCCAAACAACAAACAGCAAAACAAACAAAAAAGCCTAAATATGCAAAAACTTTTAAAATAGTTGGGAGCTGGTCAGCACCCACTGACATTCCTGGTGCCATTCTCCCTCATTTCTTTGCCCGACTGTTTCTCTTCTGGTAATCTTTTGTGTGCATGTGTTCCCTAGGTGCCTGGCTCTTAGGTTTTTTAGAGTATGAAGATTGGGTTGGGAAAGTCATACTTGTACCTCTTGTCTTCAATTGATTTCACTGTTTCAGGACCCACATCTTACTATCGGTTAGCAAGGTATATGGTGTTTCATATCAAATCTCTCCAAGGCCCCACCAAGCTCATAAGCTTTCTTTGTAATAGATTCCTCTGATCTTTAACTTTTGTTACTTGGCTGCATTTGTCATCAGTATTCTACCCTCTTTGTCCTCAATAAATTTCAATTTCTTAAAAGCTCTTGGACATGGATCCCCCTACACTTTTAGTTCCCTCTTCTCTAGCATTTTTACACTTTTTAGTGGCATTAGTTTATTATCATTTTAATGGGTCTTGGGAGTGAGACAAGTCAGACATCTATTTTGCTCAATTTTATATAATTTTATAAAATCCCCACCCCTTCTCTATATTGTTTAACTATTTGTTCAACATTTGGAACAGGTTGGGATATTATAGTAAAAATCACAAATAGTAGGTTGAATATAAAACAAGGGATTTATCAGTACTCTGATCATAATGGAGAATCTTATTTTATTTATAATTTTCTCAAAGTTTTTCTGCTGCTAAAACCTAGATATCAATAGTCATTATTCACAGTGGAGGTGAAGGTAATTTTCATGGATAGAGTACAAGTGAAATTATTTTCAAGTCACTTTTTCCATCTTTCAAATTGACTAAATCGGTCCCATATCTCTATGGTCTTTCTTTAGTTTTTTTAAAAATAATTTTCCTAACCACACAATTCTTGGAAGGTATATTGAAAGGCATGAAGTGTAAATAATGAAATATATCCTGTGATGCTACTGTACATTATCTATTTTCAGAACTTCAACTGATTTGCCTTACTTTCAAGTGACCCAAATTGCTGATCTCAAAATTAGTGATCAAACTGTCAACTAGAGATTAAAATGTGTCCTTCTTTCCCACAGAGAGTGGCTATACTTAAGAAAATGTTTGTGTGTTTGTTTGTTTCTAATTGATCACCAAAGGCATAGTCTACTTCATTGGGAAGGAGGCCAGTTTACATTTCATGTAACTGTAAAGGCTTTCCAGGTGGCGCTTGTGGTAAAGAATCCCACTTGCCAATGCAGGTAAACATGAGACTCAGATTTGACCCCGGGGTTGGGAAGATCCCCTGGAGGAGGGCACAGCAACCCGTTCTAGTGTTCTTGCCTGGGGAATCCCACGGACAGAAGAGCCTGGCAGGCTGCAGCAGTCCATATGGTCACACAGAGTTGGGCATGACTATAAATTACATTCTGTGTGATTTAGATGTAAAAAGTTAAGCTACTTATACTTTAGTTCAGATTTATTCCAGTGATGATTTTCTGCTACTTTTCATATTGTGTCCCATATCATGATGCCTGGTTTTCTTTTTAACATTCTAGCACAAGGAAAGGATATTTAGTGCTGGCCTTGTTGTATATTTCTGATGCTCCAGTTCTGATGGAAGTGACAAAATACTTATTTCTACTGTTTTTCAGTGTATTTTACATCTTTTGTAAGTTTCCTTTTCTTTTGAAACTATGGCTTTCAAAATAGTTTTCACATTTCTTTGCAATTGTAAGACAAGTACAATTTCAAGGCCATTGTGCATTGACTCTCTGGTCCTATACAACTGGCCACCTTTTCATCCTGGCTCTTATTTGCACCTATGAAGAGCATTCTCATCATTCAATAACAAGTTAAAAAGTTATCCCTACATATAGCAGTTTCTAGTATTCAGTTCAGTTCAGTCCAGTTCAGTCGTTCAGTCGGGTTCGACTCTTTGCGATGCCATGAATTGCAGCACGCAAGCCCTCCCTGTCCATTGCCAACTCCCGGAGTTCACTCAAACTCATGTCCATCGAGTTGGTGATGCCATCCAGCCATCTCATCCTCTGACATCCTCTTCCCTTCCTGCCCCCAATCCCTCCCAGCATCAGAGTCTTTTCCAGTGAGTGAACTCTTCGCATGAGGTGGCCAAAGTATTGGAGTTTGAGCTTTAGCATCAATCCTTCCAAATAAATCCCAGGGCTGATCTCCTTTAGAATGGACTGGTTGGATCTCTTTGCAGTCCAAGGGACTCTCAAGAGCCTTCTCCAACACCACAGTTCAAAAAACA
>SJYS01012158.1:213202-223684 GCA_006410695.1 Philantomba maxwellii
CTTTCTTTGGGATTGGAATGAAAACTGACCTTTTCCAGTCCTGTGGCCACTGCTGAGTTTTCCAAATGTGCTGGCATATTGAGTGCAGCACAGACTGTGATTGCAGCCATGAAATTAAAAGACGCTTACTCCTTGGAAGGAAAGTTGTGACCAACCTAGATAGCACATTCAAAAGCAGAGACATTACTTTGCCAACAAAGGTCCATCTAGTCAAAGCTATGGTTTTTCCAGTAGTCATGTATGGATGTGAGTTGGACTGTAAAGAAAGCTGGGTGCCGAAGAATTGATGCTTTTGAACTGTGGTGTCGGAGAAGACTCTTGTGAGTAGCTTGGACTGCAAGGAGATCCAACCAGTCCATCCTAAAGAAAATCTGTCCTGAAAATTCACTGGAAGGACTGATGCTGAAGCTGAAACTCCAATATTTTGGTCATCTGATGTGAAGAACTGACTCATTTGAAAAGACCTTGATGCTGGGAAAGATTACAGGTGGGAGGAGCAGGGGACCACAGAGGATGAGATGGTTGGATGGCATCACTGACGCAATGGACATGAGTTTGAGTAGGCTTCAGGAGTTGGTGATGGACAGGGAGGCCTGGTGTGCTGCAGTCCTTTGGGTTGCAGAGAGGGACACAACTGAGCAACTGAACTGAACTGATGAGTGAGTTAATGGCTCTTTAATGAGCAAATTATATCAAATTTTTTCCAGAGAACTAAGCAAAATGGATTTCCTCTACTTTCTGTAATATTTCCTCTTTGCCCTGAGTGGTTCATTGGTTCATTCTCATCACAAAAGTGTCCTTATGTACCATCCTAGAATAGCCTTCCTGTCTCTCCAGCATTTTCCAGGGTTATGGCTCACCTGTTACACTTTATAAGGTAAACCCCTTTTGGTAGCACACCTATAAACAAAATTGGGGCATATATTTATTTGCCTGCACAAATAGACATTGTATTCTTAGAATATAGAATTGTCATCTGAAGCAGAGATCCACAAAAAAATCGATAAACAAGGTAGAAGTTCATTTTGCACACACATGAAAGTTGATTGGTGTAATGTTTAAGCATTATGGAATCATCAGGACCAAAGATCTTTCCACCTTCTTGCTCTGCTGCTCCTAAAGTGTTGCACTTAACTGCGTATACCTCAAGATGATTCACCGTCATTTATTCATAGCTGCCAGTAATGGAACGTTCACCTGCTACTTCCCTGATACCCCATTGCCCAGAACTTAGTCATGTGGCTCTACCTTGCTACCAGGGTTGCCAGGAAATGTGGTCTTAGTAATCTAAGTGACCATCTGCTGAGCCAGACTTTCTATTACAATGAAAAGAGAGGCAGGGGATGTATATTAGAGGAAAAATGTCAGTATCTTCCACAGATTTCATTATATTATGTTTGCTTTTATATAGTGTAGAAACTTGCTGAAATCTCTACCATTTATCTTTCCTTTAACACATACAGTGGGGAACTTCAGATTTAGCATGGAACATAAAATCAATTAAGAATGTATATTATTCATTCCTAAGTACAACTTAGGTATTTATAAGTTGGATTTGTAATTGGTGACTGATGCTGAATTGAAAAAAAAAAAACAAAAAAAAACCAAGGATATGTTACCCAAGAAATGTTTCCATGTCAGTGAGTCCTGCTTCCAACTCCCCTTTAAGGGGTCATTTCAGTTCAGTTCATTTGCATTTCAGTTCACTTCAGTTCATACGCATAAACTTGAATTATATTCTCGGAGATTAAAAATTCCAAAACTATTGAGAATGGCATGCAGTGTTTTGGCATAGGATGAAATTTTGTCAGCACTGTAAAATGTGTTGTATGAATAAAATAACTTTGACATATAAAATAAAAGATTTTGTTAAAGCTATTAAACTCTCTTTTCTCTGTTTCAGTAAGAGGATCAAATGAGCAGCCTCCTTTTGTCTAGGAGAAAAGAAGAAAAAAATGAAATTTGTGCTATGATCTGTGGAATCAAGGTTTGATGGACAGGTAGGAGAGAGTTCAGAAACAAGAAGGAAAAGTGGATGTATTATCTAGGGATAGTAGAAAAGATTGTGAAGGGCAAAGTGAAATTTCTAGGCTTGTATGTGACTTTACCAAAAGTAAATGGATAATGTGAGGAAATTAGAACTATCTACTCATAATGAATTTTTCATGCCTGTTTGTTGTGGAAGTTAATTTTTGTGCATGCCAACTTTCCTATTTCTAAATGATTTTATTCAGTTGGTGCACTTCACAGCATCCCTTGTGACTCATTCCATCAATATATATTTGATAAATGAATTAATGACAGGTAATGCTCAAGCTCTTTTGGTACAGTACTGTGGAAATATTCAGTGAAAATGGATTATAGATGTGAGATGCTATCACTCATTCATTCCCATTGGTTTTTACTAAGTCTCAACACTTGATTTGAAAGTTCAAATATAAATGTATTTTGCTAGGGAGAATCAAACTTGAACACTTAAACCATATCCTTAATGGTAATTTTAAAGAATTTCTTTTGGCATTTTTATTTTCATTTCTGCTGCCTAACTCATTTCTTCCTATAAGTCTGGTTACTTGGCAACAACATTCTTTATTCCTAAATCTTAGGAAAAACTTTTAAAGATAACATGATTGTGAACACTGTAATCTGGAAAATAAATGGACCAAGTTTTAATAAGGTGGTCTAGTTACCAGGAAATACCTTGTCTATTTTAGTTATGCACCATCACAGAATCTGAAGGTCGGAGCAGGGGGCCTTAGAGATTTGGGGTCAAGTTCCCTCATTGCACAGAGGAGAGAGTCAATAGTGTTATTTTTCATTTCCATTTCAATTGTTCATATCAGAATCAGAGCATGCAGAGCATAGGAAGAATCCACAGATAGCAGAGGGGTTCGTTTCTGACATCATTGCTTTCAGATGAATTCTAGCACGGGGGGAAGAGTTTACATAGTTTTTCTGAACTTGCCACAAAAGAAACAGATGGTTTCACTGCTTTAGTGTTTTGTTTTAGACACAGCATATTTGTGTACAGCTCAAATCGTATAAAAGATAAAGGTAGAACAACTTAATTCATAATCCTACCTGAACTGAACATAGTAGGAAAGTATAATTTCCCAAAAGGAAATCAGAATGATGAGCAGGCTCCTATTATCTGTCAGCTCTATATCAGTGTCAAGTCGGAATCTTTTAAAATGTCTAAATCATAACCCCTTGTTTCTTCTTTAAACCGGTTGTTCAAGACAAAAATCAAGATGTTGCCTTTGAGTCTTTTCTTTCTCCCTATGTCAAATCCAATTTATCAGCAATGTTTATTACTCCTGCCTTCAAAATATATCCCAGATCCTGCCACTCCACACCACCTCTGTCACCATTACACTAGTTGAAGTCACAGTTATCACTCACTCAAATCCCACACCAGCCTCCTAAGTCCTCTCCCTCCTTACATACTTCCCCTATGCTCTTTTCTCTACTGAGAGGCCAAAGTGACCTCTTCTAAAATGTATATCTGTTCCTAGGATTATCTTGCTCAAAGGGGAGAAATTCAGACACAGTTAATGATAGATGTTGGGGGCAGTGGGGAGGAAGTGGGAGAACAAACAGCAAATGCTCACTACAAAGTAGAGGTAATAAGCTAATATCACTTTTAATTTTAATGATGTCTCACTATGGAGTCTGTGTCATCATTTAGTTGCTGAGTTGTGTCCGACTGTTTTGCAACCCCATGGACCGTAGCCTGCCAGGCTCCTTCTGTCCATGGGATTTCCCAGGCAAGAATACTGAAGTGGGTTGCCATTTTTCTCCCCAGGGGATCTTCCTGACCCAAGGATCGAACCCATGACTCCTGTGTTGGCAGGTGGATTCTTTACTACTGAGCCACCAGGGAGGCCCCAGTATGTGGAATCTGCTGCTGCTAAGTCACTTCAGTCGTGTCCAACTCTGTGTGACCCCATAGACGGCAGCCCACCAGGCTCCCCCGTCCCTGGGGTTCTCCAGGCAAGAACACTGGAGTGGGTATCTGGAGTCTAGAAATGCTAAATTTATTTGTGATGAAAATTTTGAAAGCCTCAGAACGTCTGATAAGCTGGTGGACTTCCATGAAGAAAGTTATCTGTAAAGACATTAAAAGAGAAATAAACACATTGTAATTTAATTACTGTTTTGTTTTGTTTTTTAAGCAAAGAACTGCTTTAAGTTCAAGATGGAATTATTCCCGTTGTTTAGATTCTGTGGTGTGATAAAACAAGCTGTTAACTATTTTGGCCCCAGAGTAGTCCCAAGTCACTTGTAACAAAAGTAGCTGAAAGAAAGATGAGCTCTCAGCTTTGGAAAGCTAAAGACTTTTAAAGCAAATACCTGCTTGGCTCTAAGAAAGAGCAGACACGAGCTGGGAAACGTTTTAAGTGAGGCTGCCATTCTGCCCGGTGACAGTAGATGGCGGTGGTGTGTCAGGAGAGAGCGTGGCGGGTTGTGCCTAAGCTTGCAGGAGGTAGTTTATGCAGGTGCAGGCTAAAAAAGACACTATTTTGTCTGAGGACCTGTAAATTGTATTCATGATTCACATATCATTATTAATTCATTTTGTATTCATTATCATACGGCAGCTTCATTTGGCATTTAAGCAGATGTCAGAGTGTAGGCACTTCCGGGAGCTATATGTGCAGGTTCAGACCGGGCTGGCTCTGCACAGGTTTTCATGGATGCATAAATGGAGGGAAGAAATGCTTTAAAAAAAAAAAAAAAACACACACAATTTGGCTGTAGACTGGACCATGGATTTCCCAGCTAATGACTTTGAGTATCTAATTCTGTGACTACTGTGTGTCATTACTTCCCTCTGCATATTTTTGGCAGATTAAGTCTGGCAGATGAGAATCTCCCAGGTTGGAGAGCTCTGAATGAGATAAAAATTTAATAATCTTATTGCTGACCCAGCCACCAAGGGCAGAACAGATAATCCTTTAATAATGCACTTCAGAAGCCTGGTTTGCGTAGCCAGAGACTAGAGACAGCCTGGCAGAGTGGAAAGACAGCCTTTGAGACAAAAATAAAAGATGGGCTCTGGTGTTGACTTGCCACTAACTAGCTCTGGGACTTTGGGAAAATCAATTAACCTTCCCAGGTCTCAGGCTCATAATCTATAAAATTAAGGGATTGCATGAGATCATCCCAAAAGTCCCCTCACATTGCTAAAAATAGCAAAATTTTCTGATGAAGAAAAAAAAAAAGCACATACTATACTAGATAGAGTTTTGAAACTCTTAACATTTCTTTGTGACCTACTTCAAATCCGATGAGTTGTAAAACTCACCATGAATTGTAAAATGTATATCATCTGTGAGTAAATGCACTTCAAGCTGTTACAAGTGTGATTTATTGCCAGGGGCCAGTGCAGTAATGCATAGAAGTGGCAGTACTTGGTCTTGAAACCTTTCTTAAATCTCAGAAACGACAGAAGAAAAACTTCAGAGAAGAGGGTCTAACTTCAGGACTGCTTTCTTACAGATGAACACAATTTGACAAATCGTACAATATGTCAGGGCATATACTTTCCAGATGTGCAAAGAGACGATCTACCTTGAAACACCTCCAAACTTGAAGCCAAGTTTTTCTCAGTGCTTAAGACACTGTAAAAGTGAAACTGATGCTCAGAGTAGTAGCTTATTAACTCTTTAAGGACAGGCACTTCTCTCCACTGAGTACAGAAATTGAGCTTTCTGATAGAGTGTGTACATTCTAATATGCTGACTAACACAGGAAGTAATAGGTCATCAGTGAATTCTCAAAGAGCATTGATAATGAGCATTAAACAGATTTACTAGGTAAAGATAAGCAAGTTCATTAGAGGAAAACCATGTTTGACTTTTTTTTTTNCCTCTGCCTCCTCTGTCCCTTGGCACTCACGAGTCTGTTCTCTATGTCTGTGTGTCTATTTCTGTCTTGTAGCTGGGTTCACTTGTGTCCTGTTTTAGATGCTGTGTGTGAATGATAGTATATGGTATTTGTCTTTCTGACTTACCTTGCTTAATGTGATCGTCTCTGGGTCCATCCATGTTGCTGCAAATGGCATTGTTTGATTCTTTTTAATAACCAAGTAATATTCCATTATCTGAATTTGGTAATCAAGAGTTCATGATCTGAGCCACAGTCAGCTCCTGGTCTTGTTTTTGCTGACTGTATAGCGCTTCTCCATCTTTGGCTGCAAAGAATGTAATCAATCTTATTTCGGTGTTGACCATCTGGTGATGTCCATGTGTAGAGACTTCTCTTGTGTTGTTGGAAGAGGGTGTTTGCTATGACCAGTACGTTCTCTTTGCAAAATTCCATTAGCGTTTCCCCTGCTTCATTCCACATTCCAAGGCCAAATTTGCCTGTTACTCCAGGTGTTTCTTGACTTCCCACTTTTGCATTCCAGTCCCCTATAATGAAAAGGACATCTTTTTGAGGTGTTAGTTCTANTTGGCAAAACTCTATTAGCTTTTGTCCTGCTTCATTCTGCATTCCAAGGCCAAATTTGCCTGTTACCCCAGGTGTTTCTTGACTTCCTCCTTTTGCATTCCAGTCCCCTATAATGAAAAGGACATCTTTTTTGGGTGTTAGTTCTAAAAGGTCTTGTAGGTCTTCATAGAACCGTTCAACTTCAGCTTCTTCAGCGTTACTGGTTGGGGTATAGACTTGGATTACTGTGATATTGAATGGTTTGCCTTGGAAACGAACAGAGATCATTCTGTCATTTTTGAGATTGCATCCAAGTACTGCATTTCAGACTCTTTTGTTGACCATGATGGCTAGTCCATTTCTTCTAAGGGATTTCTGCCCACAGTAGTAGATATAATAGTCATCTGAGTTAATTCACCCAATGTTGATGTAAATGTGCTCAAATATATAATGTTCTCAACTCTACTGACTCATTAAGCAGAATCAAGTTTGCCTGTCATTTGAAACAGAGATAGGAGAAGAATGGACTTTTCAAGTTGACACATACAATTAACTGTCACAACTGGTGAGAGGGGAAAACACATCTTCAAATGTGCCAGATTCAGAGTTGGTTAAAATAAACAAATAGACACGACTAAACGTGTCAACTGTTCTTTGCATTGGTAGCAGAACTTCAGGTTTTTGTTTCCATATCTAATGCTTAAGTTAGTCTCCTTAATATTTTAGTTGTGGAGTTTTTTCCCAATTTAAAAAGAAGTATTTCCTTTGTCATGTCTAGGAAACTTTTATCTAGTTTTCCAACTTAAAACGTGGCTACTTTAAATTCTTCAGCTTCTAAAACATTAATAAATATTTATTAAATGAAAGTTGGGGCTTCTCTGGTAGCTCAGCTAGTAAAGAATCCGCCTGCAATGTGGAAAACCTGGGTTCCATCCCTCGCTTGAGCGGGTCCCATGGAGAAGGGAACAGCTGCACACTCCAGTATTCTGGCCTTGAGAATTTCATGGACTGTATAGTCCATGTTCAAAATATCTCCTGGGACTTAAAAGAAAGACAAATTCTAGAACACCATGTCTGCCTCATCTCTGATGTATCACACAACCATCCCCACATTCCTAAGATTTGGCCAAATTCAGTTAAACAGATGGAGGAGCAAGTAAAACTAACCAACAAGCAAAACTTACCTAATTAGGTGATTGTGAATAAAACAACTACTATAATGAATTTACAGACTTGTGAATTTCTAAAAATCCCTAAATGTGAAGGATTTGCCATCATATTGGTATAGATACCAGACTTGATTAAGGCCCCAAAGATGTCAATATTTGAATCCCTGTAACTTGTGAATATGTTATCTTATTTTGATAAAAGGATTTATAGACATGATTAAGTTAAGGATCTTGACATAGGGAAATTATCCAGGATTATCTGGGTGGGCCCCACACAGGTCCTTTGTAAGAGCCTAGCGAGAAGATGGAGGTATTTGCACAGAGGACGAACTGTAGCTTATAGAGGGTAAATCACCCACTGACTCATCGTTAGTAAAATATGACCCAAAATTCAACCCATGCAATCTGGTTTCCATCATACTTCCCACCTCTATTCCTTTCTTCTTCTGTGTTTACTTGCGAAATTCCTGGTCGAAGACTATGGATAGAGTCTATGGCCACAGGAGGTAACTGGTTCATATAAAGTTATAAACTATAACTAATCTGAAATTAACCAGGGAAATACTGAATAAGCACCCAGTATACAGGAGACGCTTTATTATACTAGACAGTATACCATTCAGGTAAGTAAGGTGAGCATGGCTCACATCCTTGAACAGCTTACAGCTATAGCAAAAATGTGAGCCTCTTTAATGGGACTTACGGCATTTCCAATCTGTATTCTGCACTTCTTTTTAGCCTACTTTTTAGCTGATTTTTAAATCTTACTAAATGCATTACCAGTGCTGGGTCACCACAAATGCAGTTTTTGGAATACTGTGATTTGAAGCAGAGGAGGAGAGGTGTTTTAGAAAAATGAGCAGAAAACACGTAAATACAATTTTTCTTGTAATATTGCCATCAAAATCTCTGCCTTGAAACATTCTTTACTGGTGGTGAAGCCACTTTTAATTTTCATTTCCTTTACTCCCTGAAAAATAAAATGAATTAAGCAGCATTTCCATTTGCTTTTAAATATGAAGGAAAGTTTCAAGGAAGGCATTTGCGAGAATAGGAAAAAAAAAATTTGAAATGAGGCAGCAATGAATCCAGGGGACAGATTCACAACCAGGGAGAAAAACAAAAGAATGCTTTTAAAAAACAAAGGGTTTCTTCTCACTCCCTCTCATTTCCTCATCTTAATGCTTTTATGAGCCAAATATTTTACAACCTTATTTTAAATGGAAACAAAATCTTCATTGCATATTATTCAATATAGAATTATAAGTACATAAAAATATATTGCATTTGGATTTTCCCCAACTCTATTTTTCCAGTGCATTTGAGCTCATTATATTCAGCTAGATCTATTGATTCTATTTCTACGGATTCTAAGTGATTTCTTTCAGTTTATCCATTGTTCCCCTTTTAATAAACAATGGCTAGTAATACAACAGTCGGCAGTATTTATTCCATACTATTAATTCTATACCTGCACAGGGACATAGTTTTATGCTAAACAAACATACAAGCTAAGCTGCATCCCCTACAAGGTTAAGTTCTGTGGGGTGCACTGTGGGGTGATTACCCCAGGGGAAAATGCCCCTGTGGGTTCTGCTTCTCTCTGAACTAAGGGAGACTACATGGACCTCAAACCCTGCATCTGTAAAATAAAAATCTCTAAGGTTTCTTTCAGCACCTCTGCATCAAATTTCTGTGGATACTTTCTATCAACAATCTTCTGTCGTTTTCTCCAGTGCACTCTAGAAAGAGCGTTGAGATACGTAGGAAAATCCACTTTCCATATGGAAGGTGCCCTGAAATGTTGTCCTCAGTTTTCCCAATGCCTCTTGGGAGTAGAGAAGTGATAAGTTTGCTCACAAACCCAGTCCTGTGCCTTATCTTGTTTTGTTTTGTTTTTTGCTTTTTGGACAGCAAGTGCCTCAGGCCACCAGGTGGCAGAATGGCTTTGGGGAATCCCCAAAGGGATTTGCACACATCAGTTCTCATTTTCTTGGTTCCATTTTAGAGCTTTGAGTTTTAGAATCATTGCTCTGTGTTTTCACAAAGTCATCAGCACTACAACTTCTGCTCCTCCTCATATATATGTGTCTCTAGACTCATATATCCCATTGCAGAGNCACCAGGTGGCAGAATGGCTTTGGGGAATCCCCAAAGGGATTTGCACACATCAGTTCTCATTTTCTTGGTTCCATTTTAGAGCTTTGAGTTTTAGAATCATTGCTCTGTGTTTTCACAAAGTCATCAGCACTACAACTTCTGCTCCTCCTCATATATATGTGTCTCTAGACTCATATATCCCATTGCAGAGCTTTCTTTATGGGAAAGGAGACAAGTATGTGGAGGCATTCTACAGGTAGTTTTAGGCCTGGATGGAAATAAAAAGAGTTAGTGAAAGAGTGACTTATATTGACTTGAGGAGCAAAGGAAAAATGATTCTTGATTCCATGTAGTTAAGAATGCAAACTTTAATGTGAAAGGTGTTAAACAGTCTTACACTGTCTGAATGCTGGTTTTCATTTAGAGCTGTAACCAAGAGAGAATAAGTAAATAATAATAGCAATAATGGCAATAATCACTTCAAATCCCTTTCAGATTTCTCAGGCTTAATGCCTAGTACTTCGGTCTTTCAAACTGTAGCAATGAGTGCTCCATCAGACCTAATTTGGTTCTGTTGACAGTGGCTAAGGTCAAGAAACCTGCCTTAAAGCTGTTTCTTGAAAAACAGGAAACATTCTCTCTCTTTGTCCCAACACACGTTACCTTTTCTGATGTGAAAACCATAAAAGATTCTTTCTACTTATAAGTATTCATGAAAAAATGCAGATAATTATACTTTTCTTCCAGTATTGTTATGGGTATTAAAAAAAAAAAAAAA
>SJYS01012158.1:223814-247062 GCA_006410695.1 Philantomba maxwellii
AAAAAAAAAAAAAAAGGAGAAACATAAATGCTTAGCCTGGCATGTGGCAAGCACTCACAGAATGGCAGCTGTTATTTTTCTCTTGTAAAATGAACTAAAATGATTATTACAGTTGCTTCCAAGCAAAGATTTGTATGACTTTTGAGAATTTTTCTCTAAGCTAGCTCCTCTAGCCTAAAAGAGAAAAGTGGAAAGAACGGCTCTCCCTTTTCAGTTGGAGAGCAATACTATGATGTAAGGGATCATACTGCTGGGCTTTCAGGAAACAGTTACAAGACAAAAGACAGAATTAAAACAGAAATCATTAAGGGTAGACACGCTAAAGGCAAGGCTTTTCTTTTAAAGATAGAACATAAAGATACTTTCTTTATTGTCCTTTTGGGTTAGAAGTGAGATGCATTCTCTGTCAAGCATGAAGGATTTATTTAAATTCTAAAATAAAAATACCATGTCCTATACTTTACTTTGGGCTTCCCTGGTGGCTCAGCGGTAAAGACTCCACTTGCAAAGCAGGAGAACTCCTTCAGTGCAGGAGACGTGGGTTCAATCCCTGGGTCAGGGAGATCTCTTGGAGAAGGAAATGGCAACCCACTCCAGGATTCTTGCCCGAAAAATCCTATGGACAGAGGGGCCTGGTGAGCTAAAGTCCATGCGGTTGCAAGATTCAGGCATGACTCAGTGATTAAATTATTACCATAATTTCCTATGTGCAGCCTATCATATATACTATAACTGATTAGAGTTGCATCTTGTAAAAAAATTCCATAACCTGAATCTGGTAAGTGAAAAATAATCAAGTAATAAAATATTAATAAAGATCAATTTACTAGAAGACATTTACCCTTACATTGGCAAAAATTTCAATGACTTATTAATACTAGAATCCAATATATGTTTAATAATATCAATTTTGTAAAAGAAAAATAATTTTATTTGTCA
The DNA here is from genome assembly GCA_006410695.1 of Philantomba maxwellii. NCBI lineage: Eukaryota > Metazoa > Chordata > Mammalia > Artiodactyla > Bovidae > Philantomba > Philantomba maxwellii. Next base: position 224,754 of record SJYS01012158.1, read on the forward strand.
GTATCATTAGTGAACTATAGTAACTATTTTATAAGGGAGTATATTTTCGGTCTAAGCATCATATCGTCAGTGATGTTTTTCAATTCTTAGAAGCAGATTAATAATGAAGCTAAAAGAATTTAGCTTTAGGGTCTGTCATTTCCTGTACCCTAAAATACTGTAAGCTGTTGGTAGTTGTAGGGAGCTGGAGATGAGAAAAATTCAGATTTAATTAGAAGTATTTCTATGGAAACATCATTTATAAATTGCTGAAAACAAAAAAATCACAGAAAAAGGATTTGGATATCAAAATAGGTTCTGATATGATTTTTTTCTCATTCTAAATACTCATTTTATACTGTTATAGGCAGAATAGTATCTTTCAAAAGAGATCCACATCCTAGTACCTGGACTCTGTAAATATGTTGCAAGGGAAGAGGTACTTCAGGTTGCAAATGGAATTTACATTGCTAATCAAATGATCTTAAAATAGATTATCTATGTGGGTCCAATGTAATCCCAAAGTCCTTAGTGAAAATGGAAGTCAGAAGAGTTGATGTCAGACTGGTGAGATGTTTGAAGGATTCAACCAGCCATTGCTGGCTTTGAGAATGGGAATACAGGCTTCAAGCCAAGGAATGTAGCCAACCATTTAGAAGCTGGAAAAGGCCAGAAAATGGAGCCTCCTCAAAGTATCCCTGCAAGGCACATTTAGGACTCTGACCTTCAGAATGAAGATAATAAACATGTTGTTTTAAGCCATTAAGTTGCTGGAAATGTGTTACAGTAGCCACAGGACACTGATAACAATACCTACGTTTGAATTTGCAGTTTAGTTGCCTTGTTTTTGTAGAGAAGACCCTGAGTTCTATAGGCTTATGTACTCCTGGGCCCTGGCTCTAGCTCCATCAGTACTATATGCATATTACCATGTACGTGGTTCTTCCACAATTTAAGTCTATTTTTCTTCCAGGGATAAAGGTATATTTTATGATGTCATTGTCCTTTCCCATGGGGACACTGGACCATCTTACCATTAATGAAATTCCTTTTCTTTACCTAACCCGGCCATCATAGGTAGATAAAAGAATAATAAGTTATGTTGCGACACTCTGTCCTTTTGTAATCTTTAACCCAGATAACCTGATGGAGACTAGTAATCTCTGCTCCAGCCTGGTGCTTTTCTTAAATTGGTCACTAAAACCTGAATATGATTATTGAGATTCTAATATACTTACACTGTCTGTGAAACTTGTTAGGGCCACTGTCTTCTCCTTCAATACAAACCAGTGATATACTCAAATTTTATAGGTGTATTTGTCTGTTATCTACCCCCCTGTTGGGCACAGAATAGAGTCAGTATGCATATCTTTAGAATATTTGTAATACTAGAAAAATGAAAAAAGAACGGGAAGATTGTACTGTTTGAGAGCTTACTATATGTATCAACTATTCTGCTAAATACTTTGCATCAGCTTTTTGTCATTTCATTCTTACAACATTGCTGTAGGTTCGATAACGTTATACTCCTGCTACATATGAAGATACCGAAGTTTTAAAAACTTACTTGTTTTTCTCCAGGTCAAATAACTGATAGATAGCAAAATTGAAATGTGATTCCAGCTTTGGTTTGTATGACTTGAAAACTCATAATATTTGACAATCCATATCATCTAATCCTACCTGTGTCTAAACTTGACCTTGGAATTTGAAGCCAGTGTGTGCCTATACATGGGCTTCTCTGGTAGCTCAGCTGGTAAAGAATCTGCCTGCAATGCAGCAGACCCTGGTTCAATTCCTAGGTCAGGAAGATCCTCTGGAGATGGAATAGGCTACCCACTCCAGTGTTCTTGGGCTTCCCTGGTGGCTCAGCTGGTAAAGAATCTGCCTGCAATGCGGGATTGGGCTCAATCCCTGGATTGGGAAGATCCCCTGGAGAAGGGAATGGCTTCCCATATAGTATGTTAACTTATCTGNTAGGCTACCCACTCCAGTGTTCTTGGGCTTCCCTGGTGGCTCAGCTGGTAAAGAATCTGCCTGCAATGCGGGATTGGGCTCAATCCCTGGATTGGGAAGATCCCCTGGAGAAGGGAATGGCTTCCCATATAGTATGTTAACTTATCTGAATGGTCACAATCTCTCCTTGGGTACAACATGGGGTCTTTCTGACTCCTGCTCCTCTCATCAGTTTGCTTTCTGCTTAACCTACTCTTGAGTCACTTCTAGTTCAGGAACATCTGCTCCTGAATCTTGCTGGTACTTTCCCTTGAGTAGGCTAGGTGCTCTCTTAAATGCACCATGACCCCCATGCCTTCCTTTCTTATAGTAGCCATGCCAAACTACAGAGGCCTGTCTACTCCTTTGTCTTCCTCACTAGGCTCTTTGAACAAAAGAGTTGTATGCAATAAATCTTTAAAGTCCTGGGAGTATCTATGGCCTTGTCTATGCTCAGTCAGCATTTGTTGAATTAACAAGCATATTCCCTGATTTTGATGTTTCTGTAAAATACTTTTCTAGAAACAGAAGACAAGAGGACTGTCCTAACTGTGTAGGATTTAAGAAAATTAAGGACATTAGCAACTTTTTATGCATACTATATACCTCATTTGTTTATATTATCACATTATGCCCCAGAAAATGAAAAGTGAAAGTCATTCAGTGGTGTCTGACTCTTTGCAGCCCCATGGACTATAGCCCATCAGGCTCCTATNAGAAGACAAGAGGACTGTCCTAACTGTGTAGGATTTAAGAAAATTAAGGACATTAGCAACTTTTTATGCATACTATATACCTCATTTGTTTATATTATCACATTATGCCCCAGAAAATGAAAAGTGAAAGTCATTCAGTGGTGTCTGACTCTTTGCAGCCCCATGGACTATAGCCCATCAGGCTCCTATGTCCATGGAATTCTGTAGGCAAGAATACTAGAGTGGGTAGCCATTCCCTTCTCCAGGGGATCTTCCCAATCCAGAGATCAAATCTGGTTCTCCTTCATTGCAGGCAGATTCTTTATCATCTGAGCCACCATGGAAGCTGCCCCAGAACAACTGTAAATTGGGATAGTTCTCATTTCACAGATGAGCAAACTAAGACTGAAAACTTAATAATCTGGACTCAGGTTGTTCTGGTTTAGGTGATATTGCAGCAGAAAATGAGCTATTATTATTATTCTTATTTGAAGGCATGTCGGGATAATAAAGAGTGGAGCTGGCTGATTTTATCTGAGCATATGGAGGGAAGCAGACACTTCACAATACTTAGGTCTCCACATCGCTTTCCATATGACGGTAGCTCCTACTCTCCTTAAATCTAGCTTTGGAAATAGTATATCAGAGCTTGGAAACTGCTCTGAAACCAGGTTAGTGTTATGCATTTTTAGTTCCCTAAAGCATCATCCACTAGTGCCTTCCCTGGCCAGTTCAGATGCTGGTCACCATAAACTCCAGTCACAAATAGTGAATCCTCAAACACATCAAGTGATAGCACTTTAAAAAGTGCACAGACTTATGACCAATAATTATAGTCTACAATTGGAAACAGTCCAGGTGTCCTTCAGCAAGAGGTTGGATACAATGGAATGAAAAAAGACAAGCATACATACAATTATATGGATAAGCCTCAAAAACATTATATTGAATTAAAAAAAATTATAGCAGTTTCCTATTGCTGCTGTAACCTGCCACAAACTTAGTTGAATAAAGCAAAGCAAATGTGTTACCTTATAGTTCTGGAGGTAAATCCAAAATTAATCTCACTGGGCAAAAATCAGTGGTGTTGGCAGCTGTATTCCTACCTATAGGCTCTAGGGAATAATTTATTTTCCTACCTTTTTCAGCTTCTAAAGACTTCCCACATTCGTTGGCTCATGACTCCCTTAAACCTTCAAAGCCAGCAATGTTCAGTCAACCCTTTCTGATGATGCCATTTCTCTGGTTTTTTGATACTTCTGTCTCAGTCTTCCACATTTAGGAGCCTTTGTAATTATATTGTGCCCACCCAGATAATCCAGGATAACTTCCTTGTTTCAAAGTCATCTGATTAGCAACCATGATCCCATGTATTACTTCAATCACCCCTGTCATCTTACTATGTAACATGACATGTACATAGATTTTAGGGTTTACGAGGTGGATGTTTTGAGCCATTATACTGTCTACCGTTAACAGTCCTCCATAGAAGAAAATATACTTATGGCTCTTTTCAATATGATTCACAAACAGGCAAAACTAATCTTTGTTGGGAAAAACATGGAACAGTTGTTATTCTTGGGCTTAGGGGCAGAGATTGATTGGAAAGAGGTATTAGGCAACATTCTGGAATGATGTTAATGTTCTTTATTTTGATAAGAATTTTTGTTACATGAATATATAAACTTGCCAAAAATCAATGTCATATATATATATATGTAATTTTATTATTTGTAAATTTTACCTCAAAAAGAAAAAATACCCAAAGCGAATATCAAACTCTGGTAAATGGTGTCCATGCATAAATACTTAGAGGAAAGTGCATTGATATCTTCAGCTTGGTAAGAAATACAGTGAAAACTGAATAAATTGGCAAGTAGAGGGATGGATGGATAATAGTACATCCTAAATCAAGTAAAGTAAAATGTTAGTTATTGATGGAAGTGGGTTAGTTTTAGGTTTATATATTTATTATAAAATCATTTCAATTTTCTGTATGTTTAAAAATGATCATAAAATATAGAGGGAAATGGATTGGGGTGGTGAGGCTGTGTACCACTTCTGGACCATACTCCTACTTGCTCTATTTTCCTCCTGGGTACTGAGGTTGGATGGCATTGCAGCACCAGATTAAAGGACAGATTGATCCTTACCAAGTTGAGGAGCTCACTGTGACCCCAACGCTTTCTTGCTATTTTCGAAACTTAGATGGAAAAATGATTTAATCCTACTTCACACTGGTACCCTATTCAAACCTTTCAAAATTAATCCTTTTGACTCTCAACACTGGCGAGATGATTTGTGCATGAGGATGGGGAGATGGGTGCTGGAGTTGGGAGGGTGGGTGTTGGGTACATATGGATAATCAGGAATTTATTCTGCTGCTAAGCTGCTAAGTCACTTCAGTCGTGTCCGACTCTGTGTGACCCCATAGATGGCAGCCCACCAGGCTCCCCCGTCTCTGGGATCCCCAAACATGCTTTCCAGGTGGCGCTAGTGGTAAAGAACCTGCCTGCCAATGCAGGATTGCCAATGCATCGCTGGGTCAGGAAGATCCCCTGGAGAAGGAAATGACAACCCACTCCAGTATTCTTGCTTGGCAAATACTTCTTTGGGCAAATACTTCTTTGCCCTCCCATGGGCAAAGAAGCCTGGCAAACTACAGTCCATGGGGTCACAAACAGTCAGACACAACTGAAGTGACTTAGCATGCGCCACAGACTCTCACAACTGCTGCTGCTGCTGTGCTTACTAAAGGAAGCCGTAGCAAAGCTGATTCCTATTACTCTCCAGCAGAGACTGTGTCTGAAAGAAGACAGAGACTCACTGTCTCTCTGTGAGAGAAATCTCTGCCACTTTATTCCATTCAGCCTCTTTGAGACTGCATGCCAACCCATTCATTTGTCACATTAGGCTCCAGTGGAGCGTGTGGACAGCACATTACACTCTCATGAAGGATATCCATCTTTTACCCTATTGCAGCCAGCCATGCATTTGGATATGCCCTTTGGAAAGTTCTAAAATATGCCCTCAGCTTCAGAGCATCTCAACTGATTTCTCCAAATGCCGAATAGTCCCTTTCTCTGGTGGATGTATGTAAGCTTTTATGCACACATGCAGCTTCTTATCATATATATAATGTGTGTTCCTCTATGCTCTCCATAGGACTACATCTCAATCTGCTTTTTTTTTTTTTAAAGAATAATTTTACCATTAGTATCTACCTATCTATCTGAAGATAGATATATATTTTGTTTTAAAACACATTTTACTTTAGTTTGTGAAGATTCAATATGTGATCTCAGGACCTTAAAAAATCTCTGGTCTAAATTAGGCCTTCTGTGTCAAAACTATAAGGTCAATAGCATGGGGGTCCTTAAAACCACATTCTCATTTGTCTACAACCACATGACATGCATTGCCCTCTCCATTCCTCCAGACATGACAGAGTACTGTAACTAAGATAACATCACTACTAATAAGATGGAACTTTCCCCTTGACACTGAGCTTAGCAACTCTCCACAGCCCAGATAAATTCAATGCTTTTGTATGAAAATCCAGGCCTGGTAAAAACATAGCCTTGCCTTGTCCCTGGTGGTGCTCTGGTTGACAGTTGTTTATGGATGATAAATTGCTTTGATTCCAGAGTGGCAAAGGCTGCTACTTAAGTTGAAACTTGTGAAAATACCAGTACCTACTTTGCTCACATGCAGTTAACATCTAATTATTCTTTGCAGGTTTCTTTTTCCCTTTGTCCCTCTCTGATTCAAGCAACAGGTTGGTTTCTCTACTGTTAAATTGCAAATCCAGCAATGGTGATATTTTTGTCAGCTTCAACTTACCTTTCTTAAATGACTGATTATTTTGTTTCTATTTCTCCTCAAATTCTTTGTTCCCTTTCCTATTTCTTTGATTGAAGATTTATTGCAAATGAAACTTACTCATTTTTTTTTTCTGTGGTATACTTACTTTGTAAGAAGCTTAGAATAATCTAATGGTTGGATTCAAGCAGATATGCCTAATTTTTCCTTGATACAGAAGTGTGTATTCAGTTTAAGTCCCTGACTCATTTATTATTTTATTGATTCCACATTCACTATAATTTCACATGTGCATTTGCTGAGTATTTTCAGATTCTTATAATTCCTTTCAATTGTATTAACAATAAACCTAAACTTTAATAACTATAATACTTGATAGAATATAGTAGGTCATAAGGGAAAAAGTTTTTATGTATAAGAAAGGAAGGGCTATAAAGGAAAAGGGTAAGAGAAGACCTCTGTGTGTGTGTGTGTGTGTGTTTGTATTTCAGAGATTGGCTCCAATGACTTTGGAAGCTGAGAAATCCCAAAGCTTAAGGTAGGCAACTCAGGAGAGGTCATGATCTAGTTGCAGTCCAAAAGTTGGCAGACTTGAGATCCAAGATCTGATGTTTCAATTTGCATTTGAACACAGAAAAAAACTGATGCCCTGGCTTATGACATCAGATAGGAGGAATTCTATCATGGTTGCAGGAGAATTAGTCATTTTCTTCTATTCAGACCTTCCAGTAACTGGATAGGGATCACACACGTTAGGGAGAATGACCTGCTTTACTCAGTTTACCAAGTCAAATGTTCATCTCATCTAAAAACTTCCTCATAGATGTACCTGGAATACATACTTCACCAAATATCTAGGTACCCTGTGGCCCTCCTCCTCGCGCTTCTTATCTAGACTAGTAGTTCTACCATTCTACTCATCACAGTGCATCATTCATTTTAAATCCTCCTCACAACTATATGAGGTGTCTCCACCCACTAGGCCACAGACTGGGACTGGTATCCGTCCATGGCCTGTTAGGAACAGGGCCTCATAACAGGAGGTGAGCAGTGGGTGAAACTGAAAACTGAAACCATCCCTGTCCCACTTCTGTCTGAGGAAAAATTGTCTATTGGGAAGCCAGTCCCTGGTGCCAAAAAGATTGGGGACCGCCGTCCTATATAATCATTCCTATCAGTTCTCCTTTCCATGTTATTAATTATCCATTAGATCAGCTCATCATTACTTTATACCTCAGTAGTTATCATTGTAATAGCTTCTTAACTATTGTCATTGACTCTTTAATGTTCCCATTGCCTCCAGAATTATAAAAATAGTTTGATGCTTCCTTGATGGCATTCAAGGTTCCAGAGAAAACAAAGCAAGAATCATGAATCTGAGGAATTATGCTGAGCACAGTTGTCCTGGGACTTGTTGAAGCACAGATGCTCTTTCATGGTGGCACAAAACAATCAAATGCAAAAGGACTCTACATCATGTTTCAGGAAAGGATACATGCAAGTGGTTTTTAGCCATGGTTCAAAGGTGTGTGAAGAAGAAGTTTTTAGTGAGGAAGCAAATCATGCATTCAAATGCTGGGGTGACTAGTCTGCACACAATGAATTAACACATGTGTAGCAGAACTAGTGCTGTGAGCAGTGTGGGGGTAGTAGGCACTAACTTGAAGGTAAAAGGGAGGGTATGACAAGGTGGAACATATAGGGCTGAGATGAGCAGGCGAGGTTGTGTCTCATTTGTCATACCAGCCATGCTAATTCATTGCTTATAAAACATATCCCATTTGTATCATAATAAACACATGCATTGGTATTTTTATACAGCTAGTTTTAAATCTCAGATGATGACTGCAGCCATAAAATTAAAAGATGCTTGCTCCTTGGAAGAAAAGCTATGACCAACCTGGAAAGCACATTAAAAAGCAGAGACATTACTTTGCTGACAAAGGTCCGTCTAGTCAAGGCTATGGTTTTTCCAGTGGTCATGTATGGATGTGAGAGTTGGACTGTGAAGAAAGCTGAGTGCCGAAGAATTGGTGCTTTTGAACTGTGGTGTTGGAGAAGACTCTTGAGAATCCCCTGGACTGCAAGGAGATCCAACCAGTCCATCCTAAAGGAAATCAGTCCTGAGTGTTCATTGGAAGGACTGATGCTGAAGCTGAAACTCCAGTACTTTGGCCACATGATGGGAAGAACTAACTCATTTAAAAAGACCCTGATGCTGGGAAAGATTGAAGGCAGGAGGACGATGGAGAATGAGATGGTTGGATGGCATCACCGACACGATGGACATGAATTTGAGTTGGGTCTGGGAGCTGGTGATGGCCAGGAAAGCCTGGCATACTGCAGGCCATGGGGTCACAAAGACTGAGCAACTGAACTGAACCAAACTGAGCTTCAAATGTCATCCTACGTGTACCATTTAGTAACTAAAACATTCTGAGAGTTGTTTTAGGTCTCTAGGTCTATTACTTTATCTATTACATTGGAATAATAATGTTATCTTTGCAGTGTTGCTCTGAAAAAGTTCATTACATGAATATCACATCATACCCACTAGGATATCTGCTGCTAAGTCACTTCAGTCGTGTCCAACTCTGTGCGATGCCATAGACGGCAGCTCACCAGACTCCTCCATCCCTGGGATTCTCCAGGCAAGAGTACTGGAGTGGGGGTGCCATTTCCTTCTCCAATGCATGAAAGTGAAAAGTGAAAGTGAAGTCACTGAGTCGTGTCCAACTCTCAGCGACCCCATGGACTGCAGCCCACCAGGCTCCTCCGTCCATGGGATTTTCCAGGCAAGAGTACTGGAGTGGGGTGCCATTGCCTTCTCCGAGGATGTCTAGTATACAACAAACAAACAATAACAGGTTAGTGAGGATGTGGAAAACTTGTGTACTGCTGATGGGGATGTAAAATGGTGCTGCTGCCGCTGCTGCTGCTGTTAAGTCTCTTCAGTTGAGTCCGACTCTGTGCGACCCCACAGACGGCAGCTACCAATATGGAAAAGAGTATAGTGTTTTCTCAGAAAGATTAATAATAGGATTATCATATGATCCAGCAGTTGCAATTTTGGGTATTTAACTGAAAGAAATGAATGCAAAGAGCGGAACAGATATTTGTAAACTAGTGTTCATAGCAGTATCAGTTATAACAGATTGAAGCAACCTAAATGTCCATCAACAGATGAATGGGTAAACAAGATATAGTATATGCATATAATGAAATAGTGTTAAAAGTAGAATTCTGACACATACTACAACATGAATGAGATTTGAAGATACTATGCCAAGTGAAATGTTACTCACATAAAAACGAATACTGTATGATTCCATTTATATGAGGTACCAAGATGAGTCAAACTCATAGAGACAAAGTAGAATGATATTAAGAGTTCCAATGAAGACTAGGGAAATGGAAGAGTAAGAAGTTTTCAATTAATGGTATGGAGTTTCAGTTTGGGGAGATGAAAAATTTTCTGGAGGGATGGTTGTGATAGTCACCAAACACTATACACACACACACACACATAGTATGTATATATTTAATGCCACTGAACTATATACTTAAAAATGGTTAAGTTGGTAAATTTTGTAATGTAAATCTTACTAAAGTAAAAAGTATAGGCTGTGTGTAATACATATAAATCTCTGAATCAAGACCAACATGTAGCTGCTGTTCTTACACCGCCTACTTCTAACCCAGGCTTCTGCCATTCTGCTCTTATACTCCATTCCCTTAACGGGCCATAACATGTTCATAGCTGTGCATGCCCGGTGCCCTGTGTATTGATGTCTTGATTTATACTGTGTTTGTCTTCCTCTTGTTAGGGATGGTTGTTGGCGTTCGGTGTCCTCCATCAGATGAAAAGCTCCTGGAATCCAGGATGTCTGATTCTCTGTTCTCTTCCTGTGCCTAAGCATTCATTGTATTTTCCAGGTAGCTCAGTGGTTAACTTGTCAATGCAGGAGGTTCAAAAGACACAGATTCAATCCCTGGCTCAGGAAGATCCCCTGGAGAAGGAAGGCAACCCACTCCAGTATTCTTGCCTGGAGAATTCCATGGACAAAGGAGTCTGGCGGCCTCAGTCCATGCGGTCACAAACAGTTGGACACGATTGAACCACACTTCAGGCATTCACTAAAAGGCCACTTGAAATGCGAGTCTCATTGAATAACCCTTGAGATTGGTTCTTGCTTCCCCTTGCTTTGTAAGAGACAGATTAAATTTACCAATAACTAAAGGACATTTTGTCTGGTTGAAAATAGTTTTGAAAATGTTGGCATTTTAATTTATGTGGAGATTTTTTTTACTCCCTACTTTCTCATTTCCTTAGCCCCTAAACTTTAATACTGTTTACATTCTGTACATGCTAAGTTGCTTCAGTCGTGTCTCACTCTTTGAGACCCAGTGGACTGCAGCCCTCTAGGCTCCTCTGTCCATGGGATTCTCCAGGCAGGAATACTGGAGTGGGTTGCCATGCCCTCCTCCAGGGGATCTCCCTGACCCAGGGATCAAAACTGTGTCTCCTGCATTGCAGGTGGGTTCTGTTCTGCTGAACCATCTGGGAAGCCCACTGTTTACACTAGTACCACTTAAAGGATTAAAATTTCATCTTGAATTTTCAATTTGGAAAAATATTTTAGTTTTTGTATTTGTAAGGATTCACAAACATGTATTAGCCAATGTTGATGGAGTAAATGGCAGTCATAGAATTGGCAGTCTATTAAAACATCAAATATTTAAGGTGAACAACACCACTTAGCTGATCTCATTGTTACATAAACTGGAAATCCTATATAGCTAATGATGCATGGCAGAGACACAGGCTTCTCAAATCGCTCACACACTTTTTAATTATCCTTTGCAAGGTAACAGGGTACCCTGAAGGAGTAAGCACACTCTCTAACAATGTTAGCTCTTGAACCTCACACCTGGTGGTGTTTTGGTTCTAGACATATGGAAAGTGAAAGTATTAGTTATTCAGTCATGTCTGACTCTTTGTGATCTCATGTACTGTAGCCTACCAGGTTCATCTATCCATGAGATTTCCCAGGCAAGAATATTGGAGTGGGTAGCCATTCTCTTCTCCAGGGGATCTTCCTGACTCAGGGATTAAAGCGAGGTCTCCCACATTGTAGGCGGATTTTTTATTGTCTGAGCCAGACACGCAGAACCACCAGGTTACTTCAATAAAAAACATGCTTTGAAGAAATTGTATCAACTAAAGGGAAGCCCATTGTATACATTCGGGTATTTCTTTATCACTTTCTAAACTCAAAGATCTGGAGAACTCTAACTCAGACCTGGGTAGCTTCCTATAAACGAACAAAAGAATGCACCAGTGTAAATCAGGAACTGCCAATTGCATAGTGCCCTCTTCATGAAACAGGCATACATGCATTTTTTTTTTTTTCCTCTCTCTCTCTTGGTTTTCATTGCTGGAATGACCACTTATACTCTAAAATCCACTTTGTCACATTCTGTTTTCTCAGCTCCGTTTCTGGTGTCTTCTCATCATTTGGAAGAGGTCCACATATGGGAAGAAGTAACCCCTCTATGTATGCAGGAGTGAATAGTTCTTTATAGTGTTAGTGATAAAGTATGCAGAGTCTCTCAGCCTCACCCCAGACTGGCACAGACTGTTAAAGACCTTTCACAGTGTACTTGAGCCACTGAGGGAAAAGAATGACTCTTTTTCAGGCAATCCATGGTTCAATATTGACAGGAGCATTAGAAGAAATTTTGTATTGCCTATTTCTGCTGGCTAGAAAGTCCTGTAATTGTGGTAGGCAGGGGGCAGAACGCCTTTGGTGGCTGACAGTGAAAACACTTGATCTGAGCTCTCAACGCTTTTGTAGATATTTCTATCCAGAGAAGAGCACCAGGGCTGCATTAGCTGAGTCCTTGAGACGCAATTGTAGAGGCAATGCTATTTTCCTTCTGGCTGAGAGTAATGGCAGAACCTCTTTGCAACAAATGATCATAAATTGCCCGAGTGTCTCCGAGGCAATGAAAGGGCTTGCATGTTAGAGCTAATGCAAGCTGCTCTCATACTTTTGAGTAGTGCTTGCTCGTGGGAAGAAATAAGGGCCTGAGGATAAAGCCACTAGGACATGTCTGTGTGCCTCAGATAGATGCAATTGAGACTGAAAGTCTTTCAGCTCTTAAGTTACTTTAAAAACAGATTCTCAGACCTCAATAATCAAATCAAGAGGGGACCAAAGTCAGAAACTAAGATCACCTGGAATCTGGAAATAGAAAAGTTAGAGAATAAACAAGATCCCCAGCCAGGGTTAAGCCTGACTGTCAACCCTGTCTTACATCCATTTTTCACTTTTTGTCTTTATTTAAAATTCTGTATAAGGGCATGTGAATAATGTTACAGAAAAGTGTAATGAAAAAGCTTGCATATATATCAAGTTTAAATTCAGAGAAAAGTTCTTGTTTAGTGCTGCTTAAGGCCATTTTGGCCAATTTTGAAATGATGGTGGTACACAATCTAGGTCATCTTTAAACTGCCTGCGCTGCAGAATTCCCTAGTTCTTTGCAAATCATTTTGTGATTAAACTTCAAATGTGCAGACTTACAGTAAGTGACTTTTGATGGACATAGATTATGCTCATACCTGTGCTTAAAAATTTTCTTTAGAAGCCCTGGAGTATCGTATGTGTTTCTATAAAGCATTATGAAAATTGGGTCAGCACAATGCAGGCAGAAATTCGTTCCTTGGTCATCCTATGTTGTTGTTGTTTAATTAGAACTTTTTATTTTGTGTTGGGGTATAGCCAATTAACAGTACTGTGGTAGTTTCAAGTGAACAGTGAAGGGACTCAGTGATACACATGTATGTATCTATTCTCTTCTAAAGTCTCCTCTCACCCAGGCTGCCACATAACAATGAGCAAAGTTTCACGTGCTGTATAGCAGATCCTTGTTGGTTACCTACTTTAAATATAGCAGTGTATGCATGTCCATCCCAAATAAAAAGTTGTGTTTATTTATTGAAATGCTTCATGTAGAAATACAATGACACAAATTTTAAAGTAAAAGTATTCAAAGGAAGCCGTTCAGGAAAAAAANGAGCAAAGTTTCACGTGCTGTATAGCAGATCCTTGTTGGTTACCTACTTTAAATATAGCAGTGTATGCATGTCCATCCCAAATAAAAAGTTGTGTTTATTTATTGAAATGCTTCATGTAGAAATACAATGACACAAATTTTAAAGTAAAAGTATTCAAAGGAAGCCGTTCAGGAAAAAAAATTATTGATAATTTTTATCAAGTTATTTTTTGACATACTGATATTAATGCTGATGCCGATGGTGGTACATGTTGCCCAGGAGATGTTTACTGGTTTCAAGATGCTCTGCTAGCTACTTACCAAATATGATCTCATTTAATTTCCTCAGCACTCCTATATTCTTTGAAGAAACTGAGTCTCAGAGAGGATAATTAATTTCATACAAAGAGTAAGTGAAAGTTATTGCACAATCATGTCTGACTCTTTGTGAGCCCATCGACTGCAGCTTTCCCTGCTCCTCTGTCCATGGGATTCTCCAGGCAAGAGTACTGGAGTGGGTGGCCATTTCCTTCTCCAGGGGATCTTTCTAAACAGGGGGTCAAACCCAGGTCTCCTGCATTGCAGGTAGATTCTTACCAACTGAGCTACTAGAGAGGCCCCATATTAAGAGTAAGTGGAGGATANCCTCTGTCCATGGGATTCTCCAGGCAAGAGTACTGGAGTGGGTGGCCATTTCCTTCTCCAGGGGATCTTTCTAAACAGGGGGTCAAACCCAGGTCTCCTGCATTGCAGGTAGATTCTTACCAACTGAGCTACTAGAGAGGCCCCATACTAAGAGTAAGTGGAGGATAATGGCCTTTGATTCATATTAACCTAATTCCAGGTGCAAAATATCAAAAAGGAAGGAGAAATGGTGTTATAGAAAAGGCACTCATGGTTTGTTAAGAGAGTTAAAGTTTGTACTCTCATTTCTCAGTTTCATTTGCTTTTGAGATCCAGCATATGGTCTTCCTTATTCTAGAAGGAATACCCTAGTCTTGCCTTGCTAAAATGTCACCTTTAATTATCAGCCATGTAGACTTGAGTGCTGTTGACTCAACTCCTAGCTGCAGGTGTGAAGCCCCAATTAAGGCTTCCCTGGTGGCTCAGATGGTAAAGAATCTGCCTGTAATGCAGGAGCTCCATGTTAGTTTGCCAGCTTGGAAAGATCCCCTGCAAAAGGGAATGGCTACCGACTCCATTATTCTTGCCTGGAGAATTCCATGAACAGAGGAGCCTGGCAGGCCACAGTCCATGGAATCACAGTCAGACATGACTGAGTGAGTAACCCTTTCACTTTTTTTCAATAATTTGCCTGGCTCTGAAGATGGGTCAGATATTTACCAGAACTTCACGTTAAAGAGTCAAGCTCTCTCTTCCTTCTTCTGCAAGAACTACCAAAGTATACATTGCTATTCACTGGATGGTATGATTTTGTGTGAAAATATGAGAAAAATTAAGCAACTATTTGGACATTGTGGAAGAATGAATCAAAACTCCCTGTAGCCATGTTTTCTTACATTCTTACTTTTCACACCTCTCATCAAGAGATGAAAGTTTTCCTCCCACTTACTGAATCTAGGCTGGTTTCCTAACTTGTATTGACTGATAGAAGATGAGAGAAACGACATTGTGCAGCTGTGAGACTGAACCCTTGCTGCTTCCATTTTCCTGGTTTTTGAACTCTGCCTAAGACTACCATAATGCTGAAGCCAGTTTAGTCCCTGATGATTGAATGAGGAGAGCCATGGTTCAATATGACAACCAGCTTCAACTGTGAGACCTGTGAGTCAGGCCATATTAGACCTTCTAACTCAGCTGACTCTCATCCTAGTGAAGCCGCATGAGTCAGTGTAGTAGAGGAACTATGGTCATCCAACATTATTGTGAGAAATAAGAGATCATTGTCTTTCATACCACTTAGTTTTGTGGTGGTTTATTAACAATTGAATGATTCAGTCACCATAGCTAAAGAATTGGATAGCCCAGGGAGAGTGATTGCAAGGAAAAAAAAAAAAAAGGACCCCTAGCATTCTCACAGGAGTTAAGTCAAGTCTTACATGAAGTATGCCCTACATCTACATTTAGCATTTATGAACATTTACTCCTTTCCCAGAACACACTCCCCACAAACACACACACCACCAAGTTTTTTTTTGGTGGGAGCTGAGATGGAGGGTGGTTTAAGCCAATTATATTTCATTAAGCTGTGTTATAGAATAAGATATCACCCCAGTAAACATACTCTGTGATTATCTAATTCTTACCATATAAGAGAGTAATAGAAAGACCATGATGAAAAGTAGAATTCTAAAGCCAAGATTATCCAGAGTTTGAGTAAGCTAAAGCTCTTAGTATCTTTAATAAAATTATTTCTTTATTTTTGAAATAAATAAGCCTTTAATTGACTAAACTAAAATCAATCCTGCAACAGTGCTTAGTGTTTAGATGCTCAGTCATGTCTAACTCTTTGCAACTTCCTGGACTTAGCCTGCCAGGCTCCTCTGTCCGTGGGATTTCCCAGGCAAGAAGACTGGAGCAGGTTGCCATTTCCTGCTCCAACAGATCTTCCAGACCCAGGGATCGAAACTGTATCCTCTGTGTCTCATGCATTTCAGGTGGATTCTTTACCCACTGAGTCCTAAGTTAGAAGGCAGTGGCATCCCACTCCAGTGCTCCTGCCTAGAAAATTCCATGGGCAGAGGAGCCTGGTGGGCTGCAGTCCATGGGGTCGCTAAAGTCGGACAGGACTGAGTGACTTGACTTTCACTTTTCACTTTTCTGCATTGGAGAAGGAAATGGCAACCCACTCCAGTGTTCTTGCCTTGAGAATCCCAGGGACGGGGAGCCTGGTGGGCTGCCGTCTATGGGGTCGCACAGAGTCGGACACGACTGAAGTGACTTAGCAGCAGCAGCAAGCAAAATTTTCTGCCTATTAAGCTGGAATTTTGAAACAGATGATCGCATTTGCTCTTTGTGTGAAGAGGTGGAACGTGGTATTTAACCTGAAGTCAGAGCTTAGTACTTCACCCACATAATGGGACAGGTCCAATATCAGGTAAAAGGAGGGGATAGAAAAGAAAACATGCACTTTTTAAAGGAACCGATTTTATTGAATTGTAGATGTGTATATTTCTGAGATATGATTAAAATGATTTTTGGAAATCTTTCAAGGCTTCATTATTTAGACTATATTTGACACTGAATTCTGGCTTTCAACTAGTCCTTGTTTCTAGACACCAGCTTCTAAAATATTTCATTTGCAAAAATATTTCCTTACTATGATATAGACTTACAAGGACAACATAACCTGGGTATTAAAAATGATGATTAACTATCTATAGAAATGTTTGATTCCATAATTAAACTGAATAAAGTGATGTTATAAAGACCTAAAGTTTAGTTGTGTTGTGAGAGATAATGAAAATTGAGTATGGTATAAATCTTGTTCAGCCCTCTGATTAAAAGTTTCTGAGAGCCATTCATTTACTTATTAAATTTATTGAGTACCTACAATATGTCAGGCCCTGTGCTGAAAGGAATGAGAAATGGTAAATTTTCTTAGGGAACTCATCATCTCAAAGATGAGCCAGGCAATTTTTCAGACCATACCAGAGAGTGACTCAGGATAATGAGAAGTGGTCGACAGTGCTGGACAAAGCCACACAGTTAATTGGATATTCTCCTCAAAGAACAATACCAACCGTGTTGCCCAGACTTGCCACCTTAGTTAGGGGAGCAGTTCATTCATACTGTCTATATTTTTGCACTGACCTATATTTTTTGCACTGTCTATATTTTTGCAAAGACCTATTCATGGACTAGGAGTAATTATAAGAGAGACATCAGTGCTATATACTCAGACTTGGATCTTATTTCCTTCCAATCATTGATAGGGTTGTATTTGCTGACCTTTTTTGGGCAAGTGTGACAGAGTGATGGCTTCTAAGCCATAAATTCTGAATATATATCTGAATATATATCTGAATATATATCTGAGGCCACTCTGGTGTGGGGCTTTTAACTTAGACAACAAATCTCTGGCAGAGCTTTCTCCCTTTGTTCTGGCTCTGTAACCAGCAATATTCAAGATGGTGGCCTCTCTGACTCATAGTGATAAGATGTGCAGAGCTCCCCTGCTGATAGGCAATGAATATATAGAAAAAGCAAGATAGCTACCTTTCTTGCTATGTCACTGAGTTTTTGGTGTTGTTTATTACTAGCATGACTGAATGAAATGTTTTTGCATGCTTTTATAGTAGTTAACTTATGTGAGTTGATCAACTAAGGAAAATAAAAGGAGTAGTTATGTAGTGCTTACCCTGAATCTGTCCTTCTTTTTTCAGACTTAACCTGAACACCAAACCCTGCATTGTGAATTCCTTCTGAATAGGCCTTCAAGGTGATATATTACACATACTTATATGAGTTGTGTGTACATACATACATATAATGGGATTTCCTGATGACTAAGATGGTGAAGAGTCTGCCTGCAATGTGGGAGACATGAGTTTGATTCCTGGGTCGGGAAGATCACCTGGAAAAGGAAATGGCAACCCACTCTGGTATTCTTGCCTGGAAAATTCCATGGACAGAAGGAGCCTGGCAGGCTACAGTCCATGAGATTTCAAAGAGTCAGACACAACTGAGTGACTTCACAAGAAGACAGTGAAAGTCGCTCAATTGTGTCTGACTCTTTGCGACCTCATGGACTATACAGTCCAGAATACTAGAGTGGGTAGCCTTTCCCTTCTCCACGGCATCTTCCCAACCCAGGAATCGAACCCAAGTCTCCCACATTGCAGGTGGATTCTTTATCAGTTGAGCCACTAGGGAAGCCCACAAGAAGACATATATATATATATATATATATGTATGTCAAGAAGACAAGACATACACATATACATACACATACATAATTTACTTTCTTCTTATTTATATTTAAATGTTCAAATGATGGACTCTGAGGTATTTACGAAGTGTTTGCTGGTTGGATGACACTTGGTGTCATTATTATTTTAAAAATAGATATTAAACAAAGTTTTTGGCTTCCCAGTGGTGCTATTGGTAAAGAACTTGCCTGCCAATGCAGGAGATGTAAGAAATGTGGTTTATCTTTGGGTCAGGAAGATCATTTGGAGAAGGAAATAGCACCCCACTCTAATATTCTTGCCTAGGAAATTCCCATCAACAGAGGAGCCTGGCGGGCTATGATCCATTGGGTTGCAAAGAGTCAGGCATGACTTAAGAGACTTAGCACATGCAAAGGTGATTTTAGGACTTCAGGGAATTCATTTTACCTCACTTAAGGCTTTTATGCTGTCAGAAGTCAATTCCCATAGATCATATAAGGAAAATGAAAGAACTGGAGAACTGAAACATGAGACTTATTGAACCAAAAATGTTGAAGAGAGGTATGTCAGCTTCCTTCCAAACATGTTGAATGGTTTTCTAGAAAGTGTACCCCTCCCCCCAAATAGAGACCTTTTTCTATGGAGGAAAATTTTACTCCTACTGTAAGCTCCAACATGAGAGCTTCTCTTTTCATTGCTGAAAGTTTGTGGCATTCTTTTTACATAAAGATGTTTTAGTGATGCTATAAAATGCTATAGCTTCACATTGTACTTATCTGTTATTAATCCTTCTTGGGCTGGAGATGGGATAAGATTCTTTCCCTGAAGGTGCAACTTAAAAGTTTCTGCAGTCTTTGTGTAAAATACAATTTGACAAGGAAATGTAGCTTAGAGAATACAAAATGATGACTATTCTAAAGGTCTCTTTAGGTAAAGAAACTAAAATAAACATTCCATGTGTAGAAAAATTAAGTCTTAAGAAGCTAAACTCCCACAACATAAGCTACTTCTTGAGAATATATGACACTTTAGAAGCTATATTAATTCTTTAAAGATAAATTATTATCTCTTAGCATTAAATGCTGATAGTTCCTCAAGAGACCACATTTTTTTCCTATTTAATTCAAAGTATATACTTGGATAGCCCAAATACTTGGGAGCATAGCTCTAAAGGAAAACTAGAATGTACTCTTTCTACCATTAATTTCCCTTTTTGAATGTAGACACTGAAGTATTTGTGGTTGTAATTTTACTAAATAGCTGTGTAAGTCACTGATAGCACTTAATGTATTTTAGTGAAATAACACAAACAACCTTTCAATAGTACTTGGCCCACATTTATTAAACATTTGCCTTGATCCAGTTTGTGACACTGAGATGACAATGATGAGTAAAATGTGGCCCTTCACTTGAGGAATGCAGTCTAGTTTGGCACAATTACATGAACAGAGGGTTTTGGTGCAATGCAGAAATGCAGTGGTTGTATCACATTAATTTTCTATATATTTTTCTGAAAAGGCATTATTTTCTCTTCATATTAACGTTGAGATATGTGCATATTTTTCACTACTCTTGCACACAATGAACTGGAATTTCACTTGCCGCAGAGACTAAAGGAAAAAAGAACCAACCAACAAACAAACACAAAAAACACAGAGAACTCAGCTATAGCACAGAGTAATTACATTAGAATTTATGCTTAAACCCATCTCTCTATGTAGATGTATTTAAGCTAATTGGCACCTGACCTTTTCAAAAATGTTAATAACCAAAACAGTATATGGTGAAATAATAACTTGCATTCACTCTTAGATACAAAATAATAATCTGTATGACTGACATGAGATAAATATCATTAAATGAATGATTCTGAAATGGAATATAAAGTTTTGGAGCTCCTCTGCTTGTCTAAATTTTTTAAATCCCTGATTTGAACAAATTGTCATTTATATCTTTCAAAGAACACACTACCTCTGCTATGTGAAAACCCATATGATCTGCACTGTCAGATTTTATTATTATTGTGACAGATACTTTAGCATATAAATGGTAAACTAATGAAAAATGTCATCTTCTTTTTGGAGCTAAGTGTTCAAAGTGCATCAGCTATTCGATTTGATAGACATTTCTTCAGAAAGCTGGGTAGGAATTGCATATTGAAAATACGTTGTTTGTGAAACTCTCATCCTTTATATCCACCTCCACAGTGGATAAACTAATTGTAAACCACTTCTGAGAACTAGACTTCCAAAAAGAAACACAACTTTTACCTGTAGGAATGGAACTCTAGAAATGCCAAATAATATTTCTATGACTTTCACAGTATGCTGAGGAATTTCTTTTTATTTATTGGTTTAATATCAAAAACAGAAGAGTCAGGTATGATCTTTCAAAGCTGACACAATACCTGATAAATCTTTGAAGTCAACACAATAAAAGCACATAGCATGTGGTTAACTGAACAGATATGTGTTTGCTTGGCTTGTCCCTTAGACATTTTTAAAATGATCGTGACAATAATGCATCTTTAGGACAAGGAAAGACTAGTGTAGTGTTTCTCAAAATACCATGTTATATAAAGCCACCTGGGAATTAAAATTTCGGATTATCGGCCCTCATCTTTAGAGATTCTGACTCAGAAAGTCTCTCTTGGAGTCCTCATAAATAACTCTGACGTCCAGGTAATTCAACCACATTGCATAAAGAGTGGTGCTAATCATTCCGATTTATCATTACATTACTAAAAGGTTTCAGGCATGGCCTTGACTTCTGAAGTTATCTGATGTGAATTTGCAATTTATTAAGATAACAAAGAATAAGATGATGCATATTTATTTAATAAACACCATCTCATGTAAAAGTTCACTACTACTATTATTATTACAATTGTTTTCAAAGGAAAGAGTTGATCAAAGTTAAATGTCCAGAGATCAACAACATTCTTCAAAGTCATTTTTGTAAAACTATTGTGCCAAATAATATAGCAGGATATTAGGATGGGCTTCCCTGTTAGCTTAGCAGGTAAAGAATTGCCTGCAATGCAGGAGACCCCGGTTCAATTCCTGGAAGATCCCCTGGAGAAGGGATAGGCTTCCCCACTCCAGTATTCTTGGGCTTCCTTGGTGCCTCAGACAGTAAAGGATCCACCTGCAATGCAGGAGACCTGGGTTCAATCCCTGGGTTGGGAAGATCCCCTGGAGACGGGAACAGCTACCCATTCCAGTATTCCGGCCTGAAGAATTCCATGGACAGAGGAGCCTGGCAGGCTGCAGTCCATGGGCTCACAGAGTTGTACATGACTGAGTGACTTTCATTTTAATTTCAGTATATGTTAATGTTTGCAATTGTTCATTTGGGCTTCCCTGGTGGTTCAGACAGTAAAGAATCTGCCTGCAATGTGGGAGACCTAGGTTCTATCCCTGGGTTGGGAAGATTCCCCGGAGAAGGGAATGGCTACCCATTCCAGTATTCTGGCCTGGAGAGTTCCATGGACTGTAAAGTCCATGGGATCACAAAGAGTTGGACATGACTGAGCAACTTTCACTTTCACTCAGACATTGCTACTTTGCACCATTCTTATTCACTGTCTTCTGTGTGTCTACATATACGTTATTCTGAATTTTTATTTCCGTGGCCTTAATGTCAGTGTAGTTAGCACTTCTCTTAGTTAATGTGCAGGCCAAACAATTCTTTGATAATCCAATAAGTAGTATAATTTTCTCCTTTGGAGAATTCATGACATATGTATTTCCATTAGGAAAACAAAGGTCAAAAACCCATTCTCCTGGCCTTCTCTCAGCATATGCTCAGAAGGATGGACATTTGGCCATTAACCTGAAAGATGATGAGAGTCATTTTCATTGTTTGAATCATTCCTAGTCATTTTGCTGCTGCTGCTGCTAAGTC
>SJYS01012158.1:266202-279887 GCA_006410695.1 Philantomba maxwellii
ACAAGCTGGAATCAAGACTGCTGGGAGAAATATCAATAACCTCAGATATGCAGATGATACCTAAAAATTATTATGGCATCAGGTGGATAATTTGGCAGTAATGTCATTGTAAATGCATGGTTTCTTCCAATATTCATGAGAAAAGAGGATCACAAACAGTATTCATATGGAATAGACAACAATGAATATTTCCAGCTTTACCCTAAGGATATGTTGACTCTCCTATTCTCTGTCTGACTGTTTGTCACTTAGTCATGTCCGACACTTTGTGAACCAAGGGACTGAGCCCACCAGACTCCTTTGTCCATGGGATTCTCCAGCAAGAATGCTGGAGTGAGTTGTCATTTCCTTCTCCAGGGGATCTTCCAGATCCAGGGATCAAGCCCAGGACTGCTGCATTGCAGGTGGATTCTTTATCATGTGAGTCGCCAGGGAAACCTCTGTCTAGTCTGAACCAAGGGACCATCCAAAAGAGCATCATAATGATCCTCAACATCAGGTTGAATCAACAAAGTGCTTCCCGGGTTTCTTTGGTGATTACGTAATAAAATGTCCACCCGCTAATCCAAGAGACACAGGTTCAGTCTTTGCTCTGGGAAGATCCCCCATGACATGGAGCAGTTAAGCCCGTGCACTACAATTATTGAGCCTGGGCTCCAGAGACTGGGAACCACAACTGCTGAAACCTACGTGCCCTAGAGTCCATTCTCTTCGACAAGATGAGTCAGCACAATGAGAAGCATGAGCACTGCAACTAGACAGTAGCCCCTGCTCACAACAACTAGAGAAAAGCTCCTGCTTCAGTGAAGACTCAGCCCTCCCCAAAATAAAAATAAATAAGATTTTTTACAAAACGAAAGTAGTTACTAAGTTGCAAGCCTTGATAACATACATATACTTGACTATGGGAGGTAAGCTCAGCAAAAATTCAGGGGTTTGACAATATTAAATATTTTCGGGTTCTGTTCATTAGACGTGTAACAGGACATTGGCTCCAAAGTGAAATGTGAAATATTGCATCTTGTAGATTCTGAGAAATTGTTTAAGGATATTCTGGAGGTGGTATTTTTCAGCTGGGAAATTGATCTGACCCGTATACTGGGGGACCATGAAAATCTGCCATGTTTGAATGAGGCACAGAANGGGTTCTGTTCATAAGAGGTATAACAGGACATTGGCTCCAAAGTGAAATGTGAAATATTGCATCTTGTAGATTCTGAGAAATTGTTTAAGGATATTCTGGAGGTGGTATTTTTCAGCTGGGAAATTGATCTGACCCGTATACTGGGGGGCCATGAAAATATGCCATGTTTGAATGAGGCACAGAACAGTACAAGGCTGTGGGGCACAATCAGGCTGTGGTTCAGGCAGTCCTGATGCTGTGCCATACAATCTGGAATTGTCTATGGTTTTAGAACTACAAGTGGATGAAAAAATGCCATGTGGAACTTATACGAGCTCCAGTGGGAGAATCACAGTGGTCAAGTTCTGGAGCAGGGCCAGTCCACTTGCAGCAGAAAATGATGTGGGCCTTGGAAGGGGCAAAGTGATCATGCAAAAACAAAGGACCTGGGAATTCCCATTGTGATTTGGATTCTGTGAGGTCCAGAAGGATCAGGTGGGCCCAGAAGCAATCCTCCATCTGATGGAATCAGTGCATCAGAACCGATCAAACACACAAGCTGTGTGAGTAAATGGCTGAGATTCTCATGATCAAGGCATAGGGGCACGTCCCTCAGCTTATACCTGTATAAGGGTAATCCCCTAAAATCCACTATAGAAATGAGGCCACAGTACATGGTTTGTACATGGACCAGGTTAGTATGTTGTGGTGGCAGCTAAAAACAGGTGGTGGCTTCATTGCAGGCTCTCACACTTGGAACAGTAGAAAAGGCAAATCCTCTCAAGCCCCTTTGTATAGAAGATTAAGGAACCCTCCCAATCTTTGGGCTGATCTCTCCTCTCCAGTCAAGCTGAACTGCTTTTAATTCTCAGAATGTGTCATTTAACTCTGTACCTCTCTGCCCTTGAATATGCCATTTCTTCAGCCTGGAATATGTTCCTCATTCCTTCTGCTTCCATTTAATAAGGTCCTCAAGTAAAAGTTACCTTAATCTAGAAACTTCTTTCTTCTGCAGGACTGGACTGAAGTGCCCTGCCATAGCTCACTGAGCATCCTGTACATTTCAATGAGTGACATATCATGCCCTGTAATTCCTTGTTAAATACATATCTTGCTTCTTATTAGTAAGTTTCCTGAGGACAGAGGCAACTATGTCCATATATATTATATTTTCTTATACATGTTGTATATATTTACATATAAACACATATATTCATATATATTTATTTTGCATGTGCTCAGCTGTTTAGAATAAATAAAAATTCAGACCAGGTTTTGATTTAAATACTTACATGTGGATGTGTTAATCATTCAGTTGTGTCTGACTTCATAATCCCATGGACTGTGGCCCGCTAGGCTCCTCTGTCCATTGGATTTTCCAGGCAAGAATACTGGAGTGGGTTGCCATTTCCTTCTCCAAAATACTTACATAGGACCAGTTAAATTCTTAAAAGAAGACTTGACATTAGAAGCAGAGCTGCAATAAACATAAAAGGATTGCATTTTAGAATTATAATGCTTCCCAAATCTATTTAATAGCTTCTGGAATTAAATATATTAATCATTAAAGTATAGCATACTTAGTACATTTTTTAGGTTTAAGAACACTGTAGTTTAATGATTAAACACTCCTGGTGGAAAAGTATCCATATAGAGAAACCTATTTTCTAAGTAAAGTGAAAAATTTTCAGTAATATTATGCTATATATAAACTACCCATAATGGCATAAGTAAAGCAAGTATTTTTATAATGTTCTTCAAAATAAAATACAGTTTTATCTTTTTGGAGGATGCGACTGGTAGGTATAATCACATTTAATTTTCCTGTGCACTAAAAAATGGAGAAACACACACACAAAAAAGAAAGAATGAAAAAAATCACCAAAATTGGCCTTAGTTTCATCCCACCAGGCATCCTCAATTGTTTAAATGGATGTTTTCAGAATGCAGAAACTGCCCCACCTCACATGAAACAAGCAACAGCACAGCTTTTACTTGCTTTGATTCTTTTATGTGGCTCATCTCAAGCTGTATAAGAAGCCTTAGAGAAACGCATGGGCATCGTCACATATGCTCATTATTAGAGCTTCCACTTCTCTTTAGTTTGGTGAAAAAGCTCATACGTATTTTCCTCATTACATTGCATACATAGATATTATTAGATATATCACATGGCAAGATTTATATTATATCTTCAAGTTGGCTTTTAATATCTTGCATCAATTTGAGTTCTGAAGTTTTGCCTTGTCTGTTCAGACCTGAAATGATGCCTCCAAAGGGAAACACACTAAGATGTGTCAGAAGAGTCTTCAGTGAAGGTTCCCTTCAGTGGACCATTTAGCACTCTCTCTTCGCTTTTACCTTTCTTACATGTTTGCAGGATTTTTTTTTTAATTGAAATTTATGTTTTTATGGAGTTACAGTATCCTTTGTGATTATACTGAGCTCTGACTCAGCCTCATGAATCTGAGCTAAAATGTGTAAAGCAGAATAATTCTTAATACAGTTCTTTAAAAGAAGAACGGCTAAAGCAAAATTAAAATCTGAGCGGCCAATTCAGTTTCAGGGAGGACTGAGACAAATGAAACATTGGCCATTTATGAATTACTTGAGTGCTTATTATGTTTCCATAATAAGCAAATAAGTTATTTGCTAACAATAACTTTCATAGGATTTAAGAAAGGCCTATGGTCATTCTGCAGATGTCAAAACCCTAAAGTCAATATGCTGAATTGTATTTTTGGCATAGGCTCCTGAAATATTTCTAGAACAGAAGGTAATTTGTGTCTCCACTTCAATTTGTGTTATATAGAGATGACTTCGGGGACATTTAATATTAAAAATTCCATCTCTTTAGAAAAATCATACAAATTAAAATAGTTACTCTAAAAGAACTCTACGGAAATACATTTGGTGGTTTTAAGATATCCTACTTACAATACACTTTATGATATGACAGTCATAATACTATACAGGCATCTCATGAAATATAATGAAAGAAGATTGGGAAGTGATTATAAAATGGAAACTGATGAAGTCGAATTAATAAAATGTCGCTGTGAAGCTTAGCTCATTCATTTAACAATTCTTAAGGTGATTGGACAGTTTAAGGTCATTGAATCTTAGCTTCTCCTCATATCAAATGGGGATACTATCACCTAACACCTAGAACATTTGTGAGCATAACTTAAATGAAATAATTGTGGCAAGCTCCTGCTTATTAATGTTGTTCAATAAACATTAATCCTCCTCACCAAGATTCACTAGTTGCATTCTTTTGGAAGTCATACAAAGGCATTCTAGTGGTTTGGTGATTTTCTTTGAAATTGATTTTTGCTTTCATGCAGCTTTTTAGCGACTTCCTAAGGCTGCTTCCTGCTGAAATAATGTATTATTCTATGCATTCTCATGTGCTTCATCCAAGTATGATATATTATGTGTGAAAAACTTTAAACTCTTTCCAGGTCCAGCTGGGTTGGGCTCCCACTCCCCTAGGAACTCAGCTTGTAGTAATATGTTACTCATCAGGTATCAGGCCAAAACTGACTCCAGAATTTATAAAATGGCTTTCTATATGTATCAATTTTGTTTAAATATTATATTATTTATCATGTGCTACATAAAAGTATTTTATATGAGTATTAGAGTTATATTTTATATCTTACTCAGATGTGCCATGCATTGCAGGTGGATTCTTTACCAATTGAGGGAAACTTGAACAATTGAGGCACTGCATATTAAAAATAAGGTTCAACTAGTTGCTCATTAGAATTCCTGGGCTGTCAAAGATAAGAATGAGGCACTAAGTTCCTGATACCTACACTCTAGATGATAGAATCTATGCTAGTTCAAAAATACAAATGTAATCCTATGATGTGGATATATCTTTGGTTTTTATATTTCTTATTAATCCTTAAGTTCCATATCTCTTCTTGCAGGAATTTCAGAATCCCCATTTTATGCATTTTAGAACTTCTTTATCACTGTATTTCATGCCAATTTTTATAGATATAATGTTGAACTAAGAAGAAAAAAAAAAAACAAAGTAAAAAACCTTTCATTTAACCTTTTTATATTCATTGCTAAGGCTCTCTTCTAGTCAGAATAACTTTGAATGTGAATAACTACCATTATGGATATATTTTTTTGAATAAAATTATTATACATCTTACAAATAAGCATGTGTCTAGAACTTAGATGTAAATACATCCCAGTCTGAAAAAGAATTGACAAAGTTATAAACTATCTTACTTTCCTTCTCATTTGATATCTATGTATAATATTACCGTATTTTATAATATAAATTTTCAGACGTGTATGTGGCACAATGATGTCTGGTAAGATCTGTTTATCAGTATTTATGAATGGATTATATGGATCATAGAACTTGTTGAAAGTTCACAGTTCCTAACTACAGTAAAAACATTTTAGGGCAAAAGTGATATCACTGAGTCTAGCTTGGCTATTGAAAAGTTGCAAAGCTGATTGAGAAGTTAATATGATTCTGGAGTTCTTCACATACAAGTTAAAGTGCCCATGAGTCATCATGGACCCAGAACATAGCTGATCCCATACAACTGGAAGCACCATGAGGAAAATTCATGCCTACTTTGATTCTGCTTGACAGTAGTCTCCACCAATTATCTTATCCCTGATTTGCCACTACTTATTTGTATCAGTACAAAATCCCAGGGAGATCATTTGACTTCCAGGATCAAGAAGGAAGACTCTGGAATCTTATCTATCAGCTGTTATTCACACACTAAGTCGTGTCCGACTGCAGCACGCCAGGCTTCACTGTCCTTCACAATCTCTATCTATTGGCTATTATTTTTGCCTTTCATGAGTACTATTTTGTTTTAAGCCAGTAATTTATAAGTGTAGTTCATGAATGCTTGGGAGTCCCTGAAATAATTTCAGGTGATTTGAAGATCAAAATTCTTTTTCTAAAATGATATGAAAATATCATTTGCTGTTTATTATGATGACATTTTCACTAGTGGTACAGAGGTAATGGTGAGGAAAAAGCTGTTGTATTTACTTTCTGCTACTTGAAAAAATGCCTGAAAAACTATGGTTACTGAAACTTGAGATTTTGATACACATTTTTTCCAAGTGAATGAAGTGAGCTTCTCAACTTGTAGTGGTTGTTAATACAATCTGAAGCTTTCCAGTGAAACTTAGAAAACTTTGGAAAACTTGACTCAACCACCATGAACTTGACAGTGTTTCAGCACATGTACCAGTTTTTTTTTTTTTTAATGTTACAACAAAATACCACAGATTTAATGACTTAAAATGATAATCATTTATTAACTTTCAGGTCTATAGATCAGAAGTCTGGGCATGGCACAGCTAAAAACTGTCTTACAAGGATGAAATTAAGATGTCAGCCAGGGTATATTCCTGTCTGGAGCCTCATGTTCTTGTCTATAGAAATTTCCTTAGCTCCTGTGCTTGTTTGTAGAATTCACTGGTTGTAGGACATACCCTATTTTCTTATTGGCTATTTTCCAGAGATCACTACCAATTCTCAGAAGCAACTCTCAACTCCTTTCCATGTTCCTCTCCCTTTTCAACTTCCAGTCCAGGAATGTGGAATCTCCCTCCTTTCAAATATCAGCCTTTAGAAAGAGACTAGCTTCTTTTATCGGAGAAGGCAATGACACCCCACTCCAGTACTCTCGCCTAGAAACTCCCATGGACAGAGGAGCCTGGTAGGCTGCAGTCCATGGGGTCGTGAAGAGTCGGACACGACTGGGCGACTTTACTTTCACTTTTCACTTTCATGCATTGGAGAAGAAAATGGCAACCCACTCCAGTGTTCTTGCCTGGAGAATCCCAGGGACAGCTGAGCCTGGTGGGCTGCCATTTATGGAGTCGCACAGAGTCAGACACAACTGAAGTGACTTAGCAGCAGCAGCAGCAGCCTCTTTTATGGATTGACCTAATTAGGTCAGTCTCACCAAAGTTAAATTCATTTTCTTAGGATCAGCTGTGCCATATAGCACAATATAATCATGGTAGTGACTCTCATCCTATTAATAGGCTCAGTACATACTTGAGGTGAAGGAAATGTACAGGGTGTATACTGATGATTGGGTATCCACCGCCTCACAAGCAGACCATTTTGCTAAGAGTAGAGTGAATTTACATCTTTAGGTATGGATCACAATTTCTTTTCAACCTTCAAATTACAAATGACCTTACTGGTCCATTTCTTCTCACACATTGGGTTATTCTCCAATCTTTTTGAAAAAATTACTCTGAGTCTCCAGGAAGTTTATTTCCATCCTACTCTGAAAACAATGCTCAACCTTATCCTGCCTATGAGATAGGGTCCTTTTAGATAATTTCAGTATAACTTTCTGATATCTGTACTGGTATGAGAAAAGAAAGGACAATGATATATAAGTGCTCTTGCTGCTAGAATTCTTGAACACAAAAATGTATCTGAAGCAGTGTCTGCTCCTGCCAGGGATCTTACAATATGGTAGAAGGCAAAGCTCAAAATCTCATTCTATTGCTAAATTATCTCTGGTCTAGTTCCCATATTGGTTCCCAGAGTTTCTAAATTACATGGAAATGATCTGTCCATTTTCCATCTGAAAAATGACAGGATAAGCATATTAAGCTATAACCATTTCTTGTGAATCTGCTGGACACTTTTATATGTAGTTTCTAGAACAGTTAATATTCATTCATTCATTAAAAAAAACTATCTGTTAATCTGCTTGAATGTAATAGAAAGGTAGGGATCTAGGAATCTCTCCCTCCCCTAAGTGAATCAGATAATCTCTTCCCAGGAATTCAAGGATAGATTATTCATTTTTATATCACCCAAAACAGCATTTCTCACTATTAGTCTCTTTTCTCAGTTAAGTCTCTATTGTAGAATTAAAGTTCTGGATGGTAGCATGCTAATCAGCTGTCTTGAGTAAATGAAATGACCTCTCTCCCTCTCTATTTCTCTCCCTCTTTCAGAATGAAAGAAGAAAACTGTTTTTGACTATTCAGCAGCATTAAATGTCATTAGCAGAGTCTCTGAAAGCCATGTGGTCAGCGTGACTTAATGGACAGAGACACAGTCTGAGAGAGTTAGATGAGTTGTTAAAGTTCACACAGCTAATTAACTGCATAACATGGATTAGAATGCAGAGCTCCTGATTCAAAGTCTAGTGGTCTTCATCAGGATTATGTGATATCTATCAAAGCCAGTATGTATTAACATAATCACATTTCACAACTGATCTCCCTGCTGGTATCTCACAATAGAGACTAGATTTTAAAATTTATTCTCCTATCCCTTTAAGTTTCTTAACAAAGAGTTGAAGTAAAAGAAAATCATATTCTTTTCTTTTTTTTTACATGAAGTTTTGTTGACTTTAGCAATCACAAAGTGGTAAAAACAGACTCTTCTTAAACTTAATTATAGATATACTAATAGTTCTTTGTAGCCAGCCCTTCATTTGCATGTCTAATGTCTTGCATTATCTTTTCACATTTAAATTTATTAAGTGAAGAAAAAATGATTGTTAAACAAGTCTACATACATTAAGAAAAGCTTTTTTCACCCTCTGCTTTGAAAAGTACCCTACTCTGTATTGAGGTTTAAATAAATGCAATATTTATTAATTCACAAAGACTTATATAGCTTTGTGATTATGAACAAGGGAAAAATATGAGAAAAGGTAAAGTTAGCAAAAAAAAAAAAAATTTTTAAGGAAAAATTCCATGTCAGTCAAAGCATTAAAGCTTGATGCTTTGAAACTCCAATTGTTAAGCCTTGGGCATGAAACAAGAAAGCGACAAGGTTGACTGAATTAAACACACATTTGCCAACAGTTGGCAGGTTTTGAAAGTGCTAAGATATGAATGTTGGGTTTTATATATGCATAAATATGTATTAACACTTATCTATAGGTATTTAAAATTATTTAGAGGTACCATTGTTCAGGAAAATAGGAATATAAAAATATTCATAGATTGAAGATGCAATAAAAGTAACACAAAATTCAATATTTGGGACAAAATATTGACACGTGGTGGCCACTAAATGTCTAAAAATGTTAAAAGCACTTTCTTAACATTGAATATTTAGGAAGAGTTTGAAATTTAATTTTTGCTTTTACATTAAATGCAGAAAGGCATTTTTTTTTCTTCATCAATTGCAGTGCTATGCCTACCAATTAATGCTTAAGACAAGTCAGAGCTGTCATCAGAAAGCCAATTCAAGATATGGAGGATAAATTTCTACTTACAAAGAGAGGACAAAGGCAGGATCTTCCAGCCAGGGTTTTAGAGTTAGGCCTTGAGTGAAAAGGGTCATTAGAGAAATTATCAATTTGGAATATGTCAATTCAGTTCAGTTCAGTTCAGTCACTGTCGTGTCTGACTCTTTGCTACCCCATGAACTGCAGCACTCCAGGCCTCCCTGTCCATTACCAACTCCCAGAGTCCTCCCAAACCCATGTCTATCAAGTCGGTGCTGCCATCCAACTATCTCATACTCTGTCATCTCCTTCTCCTCCTGCCTTCAATCTTTCCCAGCATCAGGGTCTTTTCAAATGAGTCAGCTCTTCGCATCAGGTGGCCAAATTATTGGAGTTTTAGCTTCAACATCAGTCCTTCCAATGAACACCCAGGACTGACTGCCAATCTGGAGGGATCTTTATTTATGCCATTTATTAAACTAAAAAGTTATCAACTAGACCTATTATGATTAGTTTGCAATATATAAAAATATCAAATTGTAATGTTGTGCACTTGAAACTAATATAATTTATACCTCAATTTAAAAAATATTAAAACTGCTCTAGAAAAGTACTATTTCAATTTTTTTCCCACCAAAGGCAAAATATTTTGGACCAAATCAAGAATGCTATGAAAGGCTTTATTATGTGAGAATCTCAGTGTGCATTGGACTGGCCCCTCTTGATTCCATTGCTCCACCTTCTATTCCATGTTGTTGTTGTTGGTGGTGGTGGTTTAGTTGCTAAGTCGTGTCCAACTCTTGCGACCCCATGGACTGCAGCCCTCCAGGTTCCTCTGTCCATGGGATTTTCCAGGCAAAAATACTGGAATGGATTGCCATTTCCTTCTCCAGGGGATCTTCTATTCCATGTTCAGTTCAGTTCAGTTGCTCAGTCGTGTCTGACTCTTTGCGACCCCATGTATCGCAGCACGCCAGGCCTCCCTGTTCATTACCATCTCTTGGAGTTCACTCAGACTCATGTCCATCGAGTCAGTGATGCCATTCAGCCATCTCATCCTCGGTCGTCCCCTTCTCCTCCTGCCCCCAATCCCTCCCAGCNTGGGCTGCCGTCTATGGGGTCGCACAGAGTTGGACACGACTGAAGCGACTTAGCAGCAGCAGCAGCTAGGAAGGACCTCAAATTTTCTGTTGACTGGGGCCAGTTGCAAAAGAGACATCTGTGTGTCTGCTTTGCACACAAGAGATAAATGTGTTTTATCCCAAGAATGAAATTTTTGTTGGGTGGAAAAGGGAGCAAGACTGAGGGAAGCTGAAAATCTTTGCTCTCCTTTGCACTCAATGCACTGAATGAAAAACCCAAGAGACAAGAATCACGACTTTGTTACTAGAGAGTGGTTGGTTCTTGGCTCATTGCAGGAAGATGTCAGAGACTAGATATGGAAGACAAGAAAACAAAGTGAGGATTTATTAGGTGATAGTACACTCTCAAGGGGAGAGGAGTAGGCTCAGATGAATGGCCACCCTGAGTTTCTTTGGCAAGCTGGTTATATGGGGTGGATAGATAGAAATGAGTAGGTGGAATATTCATTGAGAAGGGAGGGGTTTGGAGTGTATTCCCTGACTTTCATCCCAGCTCCACTTTACCAAAGTCAAAAGGAATTTGTGTTTATTTAGCCTTGATGGAAAGTGTCATGGCATTAGTGCATAACGGGAACTTCTTATCTGCAAGACTAAGTGTATTGTAACGAGGGCATAATGAGCAAAAGGTTATGTTCAGCATCTGGAGAGTCCTGCCTTTTCCTCCTTTCTTTGTCTGCCTCCAGGACCCCCATCACCCCAAATGTTTGGTTTCCTGAAGGTCTGGAGGTTCCTGCTTTTTTTTGTCTGCCAATAAGTCCCTGTTATTCACAAGATGTATGGTCTCCTGCCATTTGGCCCATTCTCCCCTTTCTCTGGGTTCCTCGGTGGCTTAAGATAGTAAAGAATCTTCCTGCAATGCAGGATACTGGGGTACGATCCCTGGGTCAAGAAGATCACCTGAAGAAGGAAATGGCAATCCATTCCAGTATTCTTGCCTGGAGAACTCAATGGACAGAGGAGCCTGGTGGGCTACAGTCCATGTGGTCACAAGAGCTGGTCACATGACTTAATGACAAACACCCCTTTCTCTGCTCATAGCTAGCTAGCTTTCTACTCTGATAACTTCAGTTCACACTTCAAGATATTTGTGGCTACCAAGTTAAACCTGCCTCTCTTTGCTACTTGATATTTTTGTGGAGTATGAAATAGGTGTTGAGTTTCACATCTGGGTATATTCTGTGCAATGAGCAGAACACTCATATCAAGAAGTTTGAGAAAACTGTATGAATATACGTATAACTAGGAAATTGAAGAAATGTTATGAGAATGCTAAGTTTTCACATTCCATGGAATTACACCTAGATTTAATGTGAAGATTATACCTAAATACTATTTAAAAAATCCCTACATTCCTTCTCTGCATGAAGTGTAAAATGCAGTCCTCAGATAATAATGCAAAAGTGAAAAAAAAAAAAAAACAACAAGTGAAATGCTTCACAATTCTCATTTGTTTGGTGGCTACTTTATCTCATTTATGTTTTCAGATATTGAACTCTAAAAATTGAAATATACAAAAAAAAAAAAAAATCCTAACTTTTGAAAAGTTCTAATTTACAGTTTTCAGCTTCAAAATAAGTTAGCATCTATCATGACATAATTTAAATGATTAGTGAGTTACATTTTGAGGAAATTATATTACCCATTTGCTCATTTAACAAATATTTACTGATTGCCTACTANAAAAAAAAAAAAAAACAACAAGTGAAATGCTTCACAATTCTCATTTGTTTGGTGGCTACTTTATCTCATTTATGTTTTCAGATATTGAACTCTAAAAATTGAAATAAAAAAAAAAAAAAAATCCTAACTTTTGAAAAGTTCTAATTTACAGTTTTCAGCTTCAAAATAAGTTAGCATCTATCATGACATAATTTAAATGATTAGTGAGTTACATTTTGAGGAAATTATATTACCCATTTGCTCATTTAACAAATATTTACTGATTGCCTACTAACTGTTATAAGAGTTAAGTTTACAAAAATGAACAAAACATTTTCTTCATCCCACATACACTCAACAACTAGGGGAATGACAAACAAATTTACTTTTTATTTTAAGCAAATTAAAGCAAGTTTCAAAACAATATGTATTGTACAATTTGATTAAAAATTTAAAAGATGTGTATATAAATCCTTGTATGAAAATGCTGAAGAGATACAAAACACAAAATGGTGAGAACAGGGGCAGGGCAAGAGAGGATGAAAGCTATTCCTTTTCTATTTATACACATTATAGCTTTTGGTACTTCTTGGATTTATTCTATTTATTTATTCTTGCAGTAATTTCATAATTTTTAATGTGCATTATCTGCAGTAACACTGTGACAGCTCCATACAGTGATCTGACACACAATACTTAAAACAAATTGACCATATCTGGTCTTTAGGTAAATATAAATGTTTTAAAATTGCTTAAATATACCATCCTGAGTCGTTTCAATACATCAGGAAAAATAAATATTTTTTCCTATGTTAAAAAAATATTAAACACCAATTAACAACCTTTAATATCATTTAATACCAATTCAATATCACACTTATTGATGCAATATTGATTAAATATCAATATTGATACAAATATTATAATTGATACAAATATTGTAATTTATACAGATATCACAGTAATTGAAACATCAATTCAATATCACAGTAATGAATGGTAATAACCATTCATTATCACAGTAATATAAGTCTATGCCCCAACCAGTAATGCTGATGAAGCTGAAGTTGAACGGTTCCATGAAGACCTACAAGACATTCTGGAACTAACACCCCGAAAAGATGTCTTTTCATCATAGGGGACTGGAATGCAAAAGTAGGAAGTCAAGAGACACCTGGAGTAACAGGCAAATTTGGATTTGGAGTACAAAAAGAAGCAAGACAAAGGCTAACAGACTTTTGCCAAGAGAATGCACTAGTCATAGCAAACATCCTCTTTCAACAACACAAGAGAAGACTCTACACATGGACATCACCAGATGGTTAATACCAAAATTTGATTGATTGTATTCTTTGCAGCCAAAGATGGAGAAGCTCTGTACAGTCAGCAAAAACAAGACTGGGAGCTGACTGTGGCTCAGATCATGAGCACCTTATCACCAAATTCAGACTTAAATTGAAGAAAGTAGGGAAAACCACTAGACCATTCAGGTATGACATAAATCAAATCCCTTATGATTATAGAGTGGAAGCGACAAATAGACTCAAG
>SJYS01012158.1:303597-325538 GCA_006410695.1 Philantomba maxwellii
AGATATGAATTCCAGCATATCAACAATAACATTAAATATGAATATTTTAAATAATGATAGAAGTCAAGTTTACCATTATTATTTAAAACTAGTATAATTATATAATATCATTACATATTTAAAAGCAATGGCAACATCCTCTGACATAAATCACAGAAAGATCCTCTATGACCCACATCCCAGAGTAATGGAAATTAAAACAAAAATAAACAAATGGTCCTAATTAAACTTAAAATATTTTGCACAATGAAAGAAACAATAAGCAAGGTGAAAAGACAGCCTTCAAAATGGGAGAAAATAGTAGCAAATGAAACAACTGACA
The DNA here is from genome assembly GCA_006410695.1 of Philantomba maxwellii. Classification (NCBI taxonomy): domain Eukaryota; kingdom Metazoa; phylum Chordata; class Mammalia; order Artiodactyla; family Bovidae; genus Philantomba; species Philantomba maxwellii. The sequence continues at coordinate 303,920 of SJYS01012158.1, forward strand.
AAGACTTCATCTCCAAAATACACAAGCAGCTCATGCAGCTCAATACATGAAAAATTAACAATCCAATCAAAAAGTGGCCAAAGAACTAAACAGACATTTCTCCAAAGAAGACACACAGATGGATAATAGACACATGAAAAGATGCTCAACATCACTCATTATTAGAGAAATGCAAATCAAAACCACAATGAGGTATCATCTCACACCAGTCAGAATGGCTGCCATCAAAAAGCCCACAAACAATAAATGCTGGAGAGGGTGTGGGAAAAAGGGAATCCTCTTACACTGTTGGTGGGAATGCAAACTGGTACAGCCACTATGGAGAACAGCGTGGAGATTCCTTAAAAAACTGGAAATAGAACTGCCATACTACCCAGCAATCCCACCTCTGGGCATACACACTGAAGAAACCAGAATTGAAAGAGACACATGTACCCCAATGTTCATTGCAGCACTGTTTACAATAGCCAGGACATGGAAGCAACCTAGATTTCCATCGGCAGACAAATGGTTAAGAAAGCTGTGGTATATATACACAATGGAATATTACTCAGCTATTGAAAATAATGCATTTGAATCAGTTCTAATGATGTGGATGAGACTGGAGCCTATTATACAGAGCAAAGTAAGTCAGAAAGAAAAACACCAATATTACATATTAATGCATATATGTGAACTTTAGAAAGACGGTAACAACAATTCTATATGCAAGGCCACAAAAGAGAAACAGATGTAAAGAAGAGACTTTTGGACTCTGTGGGAGAAGGCGAGGATGGGATGATTTGAGGGAATAGCATTGAAACATGTATATTACCATATGTAAAACTGATGGCCAATGCAATTTGATGCATAAAGCAGGGCAATCAAAGCTGGTGTTCTGGAACAACCCAGAGGGATAGGGTGAGGAGGGAGGTGGGAAGGGGATCAGGATGGGAGGACATATGTATACCTGCAGCTGATTCATGTTAATGTATGGCAAAAACTACCACAATATTGTAAAGTAATTGATCCTCCAATTAAAATAAAATAATTTTAAAAAGAACTAATGATAAAACTTGACTCTCTTACTATTATTTAAAATATTCATACTTAATGTTATTGTTGATATGCTGGAATTCAAATAATGGTGGGAGAGTCAAGGGGCTTCCCTGGTGGCTCAGATGGTAAAGAATCTGCCTGCAATGTGGGAGACCTGGGTTAAATTCCTGGGTTGGGAAGATCTCCTGGAAGAGGGCATGGCAACCCACTCCAATATTCTTGCCTGGAGAATCCCATGTACAGAAGAGCCTGGAACACTGAAGTCTATGGGGCTGCAAAGAGTCAGACACGACTCAGCACAGCACAGCACAAGAGATTCAAGGGACTTGAGGATTGATTAAGTTAAATATATATATATAAGCATGAGATTGCAGTAGCACATGCAAGCTTCACTGGGTGATATTTGATCTGTTTGTATGTGAGGGAAGTACTACAAAGAAGAAGACTATCAGAATCTATGTGCAGTGGCTACTAAGAAAAGGTAGCAAAATGAACCCCTAGAGAAGAGGAAAATCACTATCCACGAATATAGAATGTCACTTCATTTATTAGCTCTTCTTTGATTTCTTTTATCACAGTTTTACAGTTTTTTCATATAGATCTAGTACATATTTTGTTAAGTTTATACCTAAGTATTTAAACTTTAGTGTGATCAGGTAAATGGTAATATTATCTTAATTTCAAATTCCACTTGTTCATTTCCAGTATAAAGTGACAGACTTTTGTATATTAATATACATCCTGAAGGAAGATCCCCTGAAGTAGGAAATGGCAACTCACTCCAGTATTCTTTCCTGGGAAATCCCATGGACAGGGGAGCCTGGCTGGTCACAGTCCATGGGGGTCTCAAGGAGTCAGACACGACTATGTGACTAAGAACAGAAGACTTTCAGTATGATGCACGGAAGCAGTAGTGAGAGGGAGCATCCTTGCCTTGTTCCTGACCCATAGCAGAAGTTTCAAGTTTTTTACCACTAAGTATGATGTTCAGTTCAGTTCAGTCACTCAGTCATGTCCAACTCTTTGTGACCCCATGAATTGCAGCACGCCAGNCAACCCTGAACAAAGACTCTATGGTCAAGCATGACATTCTAAGAGTTTAGAGATTACCTCCTAGAATTTCAAGGCAAAGGCCAGATCTCTTTTGGAGCAAAATTAAATTCCTTCTTAATAAATTTTTTTTTTTCAAGAAAGAAGAAAGGGAACCTCATTGTTTTACAAAATTTGCTGACATCTTGGTCTAGTATACTATTGTATATGTGTAACAGTTAAGTGATTTCACTCTGTAATCCATCTCCACTGAATTCAAGCTGCTTTAATCAGTTGGCTGATGGTATTGTGAAATATTTTTCAATTGCCAAGGTTTTTTTTTTAAATGTATTTTGATGTTGTTGTTAGGAAGTATTCACAGTTAAGAGAGAAGTAAATCAGAAACCTCTGTTAAAATATTAGATAATTTCCCTTGTGCCTCCATCATCCATTTTTAACTCTGGTTGAGGAAGATTAAGGTTCAGTACAGAATTGTTACTTAGGAATAGAGAATTTTATTTGAATTACTATTGCTGTATTCTTATCTGACATCTCTTATTTTATTCAGATTCACACTTGCTTCAGTTTTCTCAAAGACTTTCATCTGATAAACCAGATAGACATCCTTAGTTTTCATCAATCTTCCTCTACTTCATGGTAAATTCATCCATTCCTTCTTTTCTTTAACAAACATTTATTAAATGCCAACATATGTTATATGCTAAGGTTACAGTGATGCATAAGTCACAGCTCCTGTTAGAATCCAGTAAAGGAAAAACTGTGTGAATACATAATACAGTCAGATAAGTGTTATGAGATTCAAATGTAAAGTCTTAGTAATCCTAAAGGAAAGAGAAGCCAGCATATTTTGGATTGATGTTGAAAATGTGTGCAGTTGTCCTTGGTCCAGGATGGTAAGAGGAGATTTAGATTTACCCAATACATATTTTGGAAGAATTTGGGGCTGAAGACTGGAGGTAAGAGGAAAGAGACATTGAGAATGAGATGATGGGATATTCTTCTAAAGAAATCACATGATCCTAGTGATGGATATGGAAACAGATATTCTGTTTGTGAAATTTCAAAATGTCTAGATTTAATGTCTAAATCAAAAGTGGTAGGATATAATGAATAAAAAAATAAATTGTTGCTGCTACTGATGGGGAATCATTGAAAATTTTAAATAGAAGGCTGGCATGATCATATTGTGTTAGAAAGATTTCTATTTTCATAGGATAAAAAGGGGATGGTATTGCTTCCTGGTATAAAATCCTTCAGTCTCTAACATTTTTACTCAGGGTAAAATTCATAATATTTTTAATTGCTTCATGTTCTTGTGCTTGGCTGCTTATACAGCTTCATCTTTCACCATTTTTTGGCTCATAGGTTGTGTTCAAGCATACTGAATTTTAGCTTAGTAATGTGTTCTACCATTACTGTATCTTTCATTGAGCACCAGGTCAGTCAAAAATAACATTGAATCAACAAATATGAATAAGCCCATTAACTGGAATTTTCTTTGTGTTTTATATTTAAAAGAACAGTAAATCTCTTTGGAGTGGGGGTAAGAGAGTAACTATCAAACTTTCTATTCACATTCCTGGAATCAGTAAAAATTCAGCTTCTCTTAAGGATCTGTGTTATGACAATTCATGTTTATTGATACTTTCATCACCTATAATATTTTTATTCATAAAAAATAATAAACTTGGATTTTTAAATTTAATTATGTTTTATCAGTAAAGGAGTAGGTAATGATCACAAATATAAGACATTTTGGCCAATTCCTGTATAGTGAGTACTATATACTCTGTACTTGTATACTGTATCTACTATATATTTTATCCACTATATACATGCTATATACTATATACTACATGTCAACATGCATAATATATATATACAGGGTATATATAATATGTATTATATATGTCATGTGTATGAATATATATATATATGTTTATGTATGTAAACATTTGTATACTCAAATTTACACATAATGCCATAAGGGTGCATTCTAGATTATTCTGGTTAATAGAACTATGAATTTTATTTTGATTATAGTTAGTTAGTAAGAAACTGTCAATATTCTTAGAAGCTTTCAACCAGTGACCTAGCACAAGCCATGATATGTATGATGACAATAGTACCAGCCTGGTACTGATCACAGCAAATTCTGATCACAGCATTGAACAGTAAAGTCTGGATAATGTGAGTCACACAGATCACTTCTCTGTGGCTCAGTTTTCTTATTGATAAAGTAATGATCTTGATAAATATGTGGTCCAAATTAGTCTTTTTCCCTTAGGCCTTTTCCAGCTCATATTGTCTAAAATGTACTTCTATCATTTTTAGAATTTCAAAGCAGGCTGTGAAACTACTGTTAAAGTTTTTTTCAGGTAAGATGTAAAGCAGTACTTTGAGTGTGGGAGTTATAAAGAAGTCTAACGCTGACTTGAATATTTTAAAACAAAGAGTAGGAGTTTAAAAAAGCAGCAGAAATTTCAACAGATGACTTTAACATGGGAGAAAGTAAATAATAAAGAAAAATACAGCAAGCTACACAGGACTTAGATCATTTAAGTGCTGAAAGATAAAAGCTAGTTCAAAATAGCTCTAACCAGAACAGTGACACATCTCTGCAAAAAGGAATATCAAACAATTGCATATCATTAAATCTGAGGTATCAAAATGTAAAAGAGTAAAGGTAATTTTGTGTACATCATTAAATGTGAGTGATTGATAATAATAAGTAATAAGACTTTTAAAATGCCAAACATTAAAAGAAAGAGCAACTGTAATTAATTAATTCAATATCACAGTAATCCAAGTCTATGCCCCAACCAGTAACGCTGAAGAAGCTGAAGTTGAATGGTTCTATGAAGACCTACAAAACCTTTTAGAACTAACACCCAAAAAAGATGTCCTTTTCATTATAGGGAACTGGAATGCAAAAGTAGGAACTCAAGAAACACCGGGAGTAACAGGCAAATTTGGCCTTGGAGTATGGAAATGAAGCAGGGCAAAGGCTAATAGACTTTTGCCAAGAGAATGCACTGGTCATAGCAAACAGCCTCTTCCAACAACACAAGAGAAGACTCTACATATGGACATCACCAGATGGCCAAGACTGAAATCAGATTGATTATATTCTTTGAAGTCAAATATGGAGAAGCTCTATACAGTCAAGAAAAACAAGACTGGGAGCTGACTGTGGCTCAGGTCATGAACTCCTTATTGCCAAATTCAGACTTAAATTGAAGATAGTAGGGAAAACCACTAGATCATTCAGGTATGACCTAAATCAAATCCGTTATGATTATACAGTGGAAGTGAGAAATAGATTTAAGGGACTAGATCTGATAGACAGAGTGCCTGATGAACTATGGATGGAGGTTTGTGACATTGTACAGGAGACAGGGATCAAGATCATCCCCATGGAAAAGAAATGCAAAAAAGCAAAATGGCTGTCTGGGAGGCCTTACAAATACCTGTGAAAAGAACAGAAATGAAAAGCAAAGGACAAAAGGAAAGATATAAGCATCTGAATGCAGACATACAAAGAATAGCAAGAAGAGATAAGAAAGCTTTCTTCAGTGATGAATGCAAAGATATAGAGGAAAACAACAGAATGGGAAAGACTAGACATCTCTTCAAGAAAATTAGAGATACCAAGGGAACATTTCATGCAAAGATGGGCTCGATAAAGGACACAAATGGTAGGGACCTAACAGAAGCAGAAGATATTAAGAAGAGATGGTAAGAATACACAGAAGAACTGTACAAAAAGGATCTTCATGACCTGGATAAACACAATGGTGTGATCACTAATCTAGAACCAGACATCTTGGAATGTGAAGTCAAGTGGGCCTTAGAAAGCATCACTACGAACAAAGCTAGTGGAGGTGATGGAATTCCAGTAGAGCTATTTCAAATCCTGAAAGATGATGCTGTGAAAGTGCTGCACTCAATCTGCCAGCAAATTTGGAAAACTCAGCAGTGGCCACAGGACTGGAAAAGGTCAGTTTTCATTCCAATTCCAAAGAAACGCAATGCCAAAGAATGTTCAAACTACCACACAATTGCACTCATCTCACATGCTAGTAAAGTAATGCNTGCTGTGAAAGTGCTGCACTCAATCTGCCAGCAAATTTGGAAAACTCAGCAGTGGCCACAGGACTGGAAAAGATCTTCACCCTACAAACCTTTAAAAACTGAAGTGTAAATTCTTATCTTATTAAAAAAAAAAACCAAATACCTAGAAGCTAAAACCAAAAAACCCAGAACCTGAGTTCAGTTCCTTGATCCAATCCTGAAAAAATTATTTAACCTATCTGAGCAATGTTTCCTAGGCAACCTTTCTAAACTTGCAGGTTTTGAGATAAATGCATGTAAAGATGCATGTAAACAGCCAGCACTCAGCAAATGGCAGTTCTTTGCCCACCTCATCCCCTGCCTAAGGAAGCCTGGATACAGGCCTTCAGATAAACTCACAAGACTAATCGCCAGAGAAACAGGGCTGTGTCCCCTCTGGTAAGTGAGGATGAGATCAGGGGAAGCAGCAGTGAGGGAAGGCTCCACCCCTGGCCATCAACATTTAAGAAAAGGAGAGAGTGGAAGGAGGACTCTCCCAGTACCATGCCCTCTGCAGCCCTGTTCCGCTACTTATCCTAGGCCCTCTGCTGAAAACACAAGCAACTACTTGCAAAGACAAGACGGGCAATCAGCAAGAGTTTAAGGGGGCCGCCTGTCAGAAAGTAGGACTGTATCTACATTATGTTTTCTGGTCCCTGGTAACTATACTATGGTTATGGATCAGAATGTCTTTTTCTTAGGAAATACACATTGAAGTACTGTCAGGTAAAGAGATGTGTGGTGGATACAACTTCCAGGTAGAAGTTATTCAAACTGCTTTACCTGAACTATTTTAGTAAATCCTCAGAGCAATCCTCTGAGGGAGATGCCAAAACTAGCACTGCCTTCATTTCACAGAGGAGAAAATCAAGGCATGAGGAGGGTGAGCAACTTGCCAAAAGCCACAACCAGTGAGGGGAGACTGAAGTCTGCCAACTCAGGGCCTCACCCTGGACTCTATATAGTTGGAACAGACTGCAGGGTTGTCCCCAGAAGCCAGCAACGGTATGAAGGCGGTTCCACTCTGGTAGGAGGTGGAACCTGTGCTGGGAGACTGACCAGGTCACTGCTGCGACAGGCAGTGCGTCTACCTCATTTAGTCATGTTTCCTCTGGGGCCCGCAGGAGTCAGCCCTTCCTGAGCCCCACAGGACTTGTCTCCCAGACAGGGGGACAGGGGGACACAGCCTGGTGACAGGGAGGGAGCTAGTTCCTTTGGAAAAAAAAACTGAGAAAGCTGGAAAGAAAGACATCTAGCTCAGAATTTAATGTGCTGAATTTATCTAATTTGTTTGTTATTACCCTAAATGACCCTGGGCAAAAAAAAAAGACAGTTTCCTTCTGAAAAGTCCTGAAATTAACCTCCTGGCTGAATCCAGGAATCTGATCAACTTCGGCTCATTTCACTTTGTGATTTCCGAGGCCACCAATCGAGTATGGGCAGAAGTGCCACCGCCCTTGATCGGGACCCCATCACTCACTGGAGGCAAAGCTGTCACAGGGACCCTCAGTCCCCCACTCTGAGGTCTGTGGGGGACTGAGAAAGGCCTGCCCTCGCCAATGCCATCAAAGCACACAGCTCTTTCCACGCTCCTCAAATTCTGTTTCTCAGAAGGCAGAGCTGTGGAGCGCTAAGCTCCACAAGCTGTGGAGTACAGGGACGTCAAAGGGCAGGTTCGTGGAGCCAGAGCCCAGTGCACAGGGCAAGCATTGAGGGCAACAGGCAGGCAGCGCAGCTGGGGACCTGCAGGCCATCTCTTCAGCAACAAGGACAAAAGGAGTGGCATGACCAGCCTGCCTTCCCCCTCCAGTCACCCTGCCATCCTTGACCGTGACTCCCCACTTGCCTCCTCCATGAGGCCACCATGACCACGTCCTGGCAAAATGGTTCTCTATAGACTTCGGGACCAGAGTCCCTGGGACCGCTCAGTACCCTGTGTCCATGCTGAGTCATCTTTGCACGAGTGTGTTTCAGTTCCCCAATCTGCCTGTCGGCACCTTGATAATGAAATCTGTTGTCCTTCATTCCCTAGAACGCTGGGTACAATGACCAAAGAAGGCACTTAATACATATACCTGTAAATATAATAATTTGTATTGTAAAATTTTATTTTTAAAAATAACAATTTTATTTGTTTAATTTGTATGTTCTGTGCTCAGGAATACAATGTTTTGATAGAGGAAGACACAGAAAAGCTGACACTGAGGCTGACAGTATAGCCCTCTTCCTTGAAAAGATACACCAACCACTCTCCCTGCAAGATACTCACAACAGCCGCACACCCACATGTGCAGAGTGTGGGGCTCAGACCCAGGGATGTGCCTCAGTCCACTAGTCAACAAGGCAGAGGAGAAGGTGAGACACAGAGTCTAGGTTCCAAAATTGTTTTCAGAAGGAAAAGTTTCTTAGAGCTGTTATTGTAAGGGCTTCTACTATCATTAGCACTGCTGCCTCACAAATGACAGTGACATTTTCTTTCTAACCTTAATTCACGCTAAATTTTAGCAAACACAAAATGAGAGAGATAATCAAGACACCTGAGTCAGGGCGCATGCCCACAGCCAACAACACAGGCAAAAAACCGATTCCACTGTGCTTGACCCTAAGTGCAATTAAAGAGTAGAACACGGGGAGTTTCCTCCATGCAGACACAGAGCAGACTGAGTAAGTTGAATTTTATGCAGGAGTGAGGAGAAAGCATGCTTTGTTCTCCTGGACTAAACTGACTTAGAGGCAGTAAGTTCTGTGACATTCCAAGTTCTGAAGGCGGAGAGGAAGTGGCAGCCCCACAAGCAATCCCCCTAGGGACACTGCCGACCTGCTGCAGACACAGGCTGGTAGGGCCTGCAGACTCCCCCAAGCCTCGCTGTGCAGCTGAGGGTGGAAGCAGACACTCTCTGCTCTTGGCTACAGACCAAGGGGAGGAAAGTGCACTGATCTGACACCAGATCACCCTCAGTACCACAAAGAATAGACCAGCCATGGCAAACTCAAATGTGACAAGCAGGCCAGCTGCCTGTGAGCTGGCAGAAAGGCCAGGCCCAGTGAGCCCCCTTCAGCAGGCAGCCCCCAGCAGACCTTCCCCAGGCGACAGAGGAGGCGGGAAACACCCAGCACCTCTGAGGATGAACTCGCCTTTGGACACCTGAGCCCATGCTTCATGTGAAGGAGGCCCGGCTGTGCAAACAGACGGCAGCAGGCACACAGCAAGCAGCAAGATGATGATGCTGACTGCACTCTTCACATGAACCCCCAGAGCAGCTGTACACGGCAGGAATCATTCCCATTTCATGGACAGAGACACTAAGCCTTAAGGAGTTCAGCTGCCTTCCTTAAGCAAGACAGAGCTTGAACCCAGGTTCACGTGAAGCCAGAGCCCTCATCCTGCCCTTTGTCGTTCTGTTTCCAGACCCTCCCATCTTCTTAAAAGACAGCATGTTGTCAACAACCTCTCATTTTGGCTACAAGGGAACAAGCCTAGTTACACCTGAACAGTAGGGACCAACAGTTTGCCAACAGGATCTTAAGATTCCTCTGTTAGGATACAAACTACTACATCATATGTAAGACAGACAACAAGGGCCTCCTGTAGAGCACAGAGACCTGTATTCAATATCCTGTGATAAACCAACATGGGTAAGAGGAGGAAAATATATATATATATATATATAACTGAATCACTATTGTACAGCAGAAATTAAGACAACATTGTAAATCAACTATACTTCAATTTAAAAAAGAGATTCTTCTCTTAGGACAGACTCTCAGAGGTCTTTGGGCAATGCTGAGCCATTTACAGATGGAGAAGCTTCACTTGGCTTCTAAACAAAACTAAAGAGTTCACATTTTTAAAATGAAAAGATATTTGGAAATTGGCTTTTAACACTAGAAAATACTGATGAGAAAGGGGGAGAGGCAGGGAGGAAGGGACCTGAGGCAGGGAGAAAGACCCCTGGTGAGGGTCAGTGCTGTGAAGCATCCTTGACCTTGACACACTTCCTTAGGCCCAGGAAACAGGATACAATGAAACATAGGACGCAACAGGCCACTCTCAGAGTCGCCCAGCCATATTTCTAGGTGCCTTCTCTCTCCTTCCTCTTCATAAAAGCCACAAGATCAGTCAATGAACTTCGTACTTGGACTTCACCTTTTTCCAGCTCAAGAAATGCTCACAGCCTCAACCTGGGGCTTTACCCGAGAAACAACCCACTCCAGTACCAAATAGAAAAAACACACAATTACAACCTTTTTAAACCCCCAACAAACTTTTTTTTTNAATGGAGAAACAGAGGAAACAGTGTCAGACTTTATTTTTGGGGGCTCCAAAATCACTGCAGATGGTGACTGCCGCCATGAAATTAAAAGACGCTTCCTCCTTGGAAGGAAAGTTTTTACCAATGTAGATAGCCTATTCAAAAACAGAGACATTACTTTGCTGACTAAGATCCATCTAGTCAAGGCTATGGTTTTTCCAGTAGTCATGTATGGATGTGAGAGTTGGACTGTGAAGAAGGCTGAGTGCCGAAGAATTGATGCTTTTGAACTGTGGTGTTGGAGAAGACTCTTGAGAGTCCTTTGGACCTCAAGGAGATCCAACCAGTCCATTCTGAAGGAGATCAGCCCTGGGTGTTCTTTGGAAGGAATGATGCTAAAACTGAAACTCCAGTACTTTGGCCACCTCATGCGAAGAGTTGACTATGGAAAAGACTGTGATGCTGGGAGCAATTTGGGGCAGGAGGAAAAGTGGATGACAGAGGATGAGATGGCTGAATGGCATCACCGACTCAAGGGACGTGAGTTTGAGTGAACTCTAGGAGTTGGTGATGGACAGGGAGTCCTGGCATGCTGAGATTCATGGAGTCGCAAAGAGTCGGACATGACTGAGTGACTGAACTGAACTGAATTATGAAAAGCATACAGAGTCTAAAGATTCTTGTAACATTGATAATCTCAATTATAGGAAAAAATATGAAGAAACTGGGAGAAAAGAATGTCAGAAGTGCTACTACTAATAAAAAGTCATAAATGGTTTCCATTAGGTATACTTTATTTTAAAAAATAAAATAAAATGTTGTCTATTTTACAAAATTTGGGAGCCTTTCTAGAGGTTATGTTCTAAGTTCTTTAGTCTCAGACCAATTGAGAAGATCAATATAGCAAGAAAGCCCTGACTCTCCTATGTTTGAAACTAGATTCATATATTGTTCATCTTTCACTACTATGGGTTTTCAAAAAGTAGGTGTGGCAGTTAATAAATTGCAGACTGTGCCTTGACCAAGTCCCAGCATTTATTCATGCAGTCTTGCACCTCAGATCCTCCCTAGGATAATGCCCTAAATGACGTCAAGAGAGTGTAGGGAACAGACCCTTCCAGAACTGATAGGCACTTGCTCAAGCTGTCCAACAGTTTATTTTCTTTCTCATTAATGTTGCTTTTAATAGTAATTTAATCTTATTTCATTCATAAATGAGCAGGCATGTTTTACTGTACACATGAATGTATGTTTGGGGAACTGAAATAAAAATTGAAAATAGGTGCATTTTCCTTGAGAACTTTCACACTTATTTATTATGTGCAGGTTGGAGGTTAATCATTTATCTCATTCTTAAATCAGAGATAACTGATTTAAACTCCAGAGCTTTGAATGAATTGAGAAATTAGTCATTAGGAGCAGATAGATAGAGGTCAATGTATGGATATCATTAAGAATAATTAAAGACTGAGACTTGGACCAATGGGCAAATGTGCTTCTGAATCACCACTCTCCCAAGCCTTCACCCTCACTATCTTTGGCAGAACTGCTTACTGCAAAGTCGTTGGAAAACTCAGAGACTGAGAAATGTGAGTTCTTCCCTTTGCCCAACCAGACAAATGAAGACAAATTGTGGGTTATAAATGGATAGAAGTGTTCTCCTGGGTAATGAAATAGAAGTTCCTTCTATAAGTTCCTCCCCTTGCTTCCCCAAATTTAGGACTAGCCCATCTCAGGACCTCAAGACAGCATAGAAATGGCCTTGTCATTTGAGTGGATCTGATTCTACTTCTTTGACATTCTTCCTTCCTTTTTGACTTTTTAGTTATTTTACTTTAACGTTTCTGTGATTCTTATAAGGAACATTTCTTTTTAATCATGCCTGACAGACTTTTCACTTAATTATAATAGTCCGTTTGATTTCTGTGTAATCACTGAAACACTGGGTTTTGATCTACCATCTTTCTTTTCATTTCCAGTTTATCTCACAATATTACATCCCTGGGCTTCCCTGGTAGCTCAGCTGGTAGGGAATCCACCAGCAATGCAGGAGACCCCAGTTCGATTCCTGGGTCAGGAAGATCTGCTGAAGAGGGATAGGCTACCCACTCCAGTATTCTTGGGCTTCCCTGGTGGCTCAGCTGGTAAAGAATCTGCCAGCAATTTTGGGGACCTGGGTTCAGTCCCTGGGTTGGGAAGATCCCCTAGAGAAGGGAAAGTCTACCCACTCCAGTATTCTGGCCTAGAGAATTCCATGGATTGTATAGTCCATGGGGTTGCAGAGTTGGACATGACTGAGCGACTTTCACTTCACTGTTCCCATCTTGTTTTGGATCAATTAACTGAGGTTTTATTTGTTGTTACTTTATCATTATTCATCTCAATTAGCTGGTTAGACTTATATTATTCAGCTGTTGTTTTTAGGGGTTAGCCTAAAGATTGCAACTTGTATCCTTGGCATGTGTGTATGCATAGTTGCTTAGTTGTGTCTGACTCTTTGTGACCCCGTGGCCTGTAGCCTGCCAGGCTCCTATGTCCATGGGATTTCCCAGGCAAAAATATTGGAGTGAGTTGCCATTCCCTTCTCCAGGGGATCTTCCTTATCCAAGGATCGAACCTGGGTCTTCTGCATTGCAGGTGGATTCTTTACCGTCTGAACCACCAGGGAAGCCCTTTCTTGGCATGTTTTGTCCTAATATAAGATAGTACTTGAACTACTTTGTAGGTAACTCTAGGGACTCATAATAGTAATTCCATCTGTACCTCTCCTGCCTTTTGCTTATTGTAGTCATGATTTTAATCTCATATGTATTTTATTCATTATAGAGATGTTAGTATCTTTTTTATAGTCAATGTTCTGTTATATTCATCTACATATTAACGTTTTATTTTTTCCTACATTTTCATGCTTGCACCTAGATTCCTTTTATTTCTGCCTGAAGAGATCCTTAAGTAATTCTGTTTGGGTAGATCTGCTGATGATAAATTATATCAGATTTTTATTTATCTAGAATCGCTTTTATTTTGCCATCATTCTATATACTCTTTCCTAGAAACATTTCTAAATTAGCAATTTTTTTCCATAACTTTACAAATGTCATGCAGCTGTTTTCTGGATTTCATTGCTTCTGTTGAGAAATCAGATAGTGTTTTTTAAATATACAATGACATGTAGTTGTTATTGTATTAATATGCAGAATGGTTTCACTGCCCTACACATTCTTTATGCTCCATCTGTTCATCTCTGGGGCTTCCCTCATAGCTCAGTTGGTAAAGAATCCTCCCGCAATGCAGGAGACCCCTGTTCGATTCCTGAGTTGGGAAGATCCACTGGAGAAGGGATAGGCTACCCACTCCAGTATTCTTGGGCTTCCCTTGTGGCTCAGCTGGTAAAGAATCTGCCTGCAATGTGGGAGACCTGGGTTTGATCCCTGAGTTGGGAAGATTCCCCTGGAGAAGGGAAAGGCTACCCACTCCAGTATCCTGGCCTGGAGAATTCCATGGACCATACAGTCCATACAGTCCGTGGAGTTGCAAAGAGTCAAACATGACTGAGCGACGTTCACTTTCACTTTCACTTGTTCATCACTGCTTCTCCCCTAACTCCTGGCAGCCACTTATCTTTTCACTGTCTCCATATGTTTGCCTTTTCCAGAGTGTCATATAGTGAGAATCATATAGTAGGTAGCCTTTTCAGATTGGCTTCTTTCACTTGTGTGTGCTTAGTTGCTCAGTCGTATCTGACTCTTTGAGACCCCGTGAACTGTAGCTTCCTGGGCTCCTCTGTCCATGAGGATTCCCCAGCAAGAATACTGGAGTGGGTTACCATGCCCTCCTCCAGTGTATCTTCCCAACCCAGGGATAGAACCCAGGTCTCCCAAATTGCAGGCAGATGTTTTACCAACTGAACCATCAGGGAAGCCCTTCTTTCACTTAGAATAATGCATTTTAGATTCCTCTTTTCATGGCTTGATAGCTCATTTATTGTTAGCATTGGATAATATTCTATCATCTAGGTGTACCACAATTCATTTATTCATTCACTCACTGAAGGATACCTTGGTTGTTTCCAAGTTTGGCAACTATGAATAAAGCTTCCTTCTATAAACACCTGTTTGTAGGCGTGGACTTATGTGTGGACATAAGTTTTCAAATACTTTAGATATACCATGTGGCAAATCTCTTTTTAAAACAATTCATTTCCATATGTATATGTGAGAGTGTATGTATCTGTGTCTGTGTGTGTGCGTGCACACACAATACTTTATCTTAGTTGTAGATTTACAGCCATTCCCCCCCCCCAAAAAAAAGACACCTTTTTTGAGGTTTACTGTACTTCTTGAATCCTTAATTTGTGAGGAAAATTTTCATCTATTATTTCTTTCTTGTCCTCTCTCAACATTCCTTTCTGGGACTCAATTTAAATGTGGTTATTACGCCTTTTTCCTTTGTCCCAAATGTTTGTTGCATTTGCCACTCCTTCTGCCTTCCAGCCCTTATTATCTGGCTTATTTTCTGAAGTTGAAGTTGAAGTCGCTCAGTCGTGTCCAACTCTTTGTGACCCCATGGACTGTAACCTACTAGGCTTCTCCGTCCATGGGATTCTCCAGGCAAGAATCCTGGAGTGAATTGCCATTTCTACTGACCCATTTTCCACTTTGCTTTTTCTTCTGCTGTGTCAAATCTACAGCTGAACCCCTATATTGAGTTATTTTGAATTACATTTATTTTCCTTTAGATATTCCATTTAATATATTTTTTAAAGATTACAGTTAGTGGTATTTCCATCTTGTCATTTATTCTCTGGAAAATAGTTATTACTGTTTTTTCTGGAACTATGTTTTCTAAACTCAATAGCTGGGTCACTTATAGGTCTGCTTCTGTTTTCAATGTTTTGATCTTTTTTTGGTAATATGAAAGACAAGTTTTATTTGAATATCTAGACTGGTATATAAAAAACTACCAAGTCTCTACATGTAAATCACTCTCAGAAGAGAGTCTATCATATTCTTTAATAGAGAGATTGAATGGATGAAAAGCACCTAAAATCTAGTAAAATTCCGAGCTGACTTGTCAGTTGGGTTAAATCATTTTTAAGGCTAGGTTCATTTCTGCTTCCCCTAATCCACATTGCCTTTGGATCACTGTCTTCAAACCAAAAGAAATCGTAAAATTATAGAATGTTGGATATGGTGTGTACCTTAGAGATGATAAACCAAGTACTATCATTTTTTATGGTAGAAGGGATGCAGATGTAAGGCTCGGAGAACCGCATTCTGAAAAGGACACTCAGGGACAGCCTCCAGTGGACTGACAAAATTTATTATCCAATTGTGTAGTTTTATAATTTTCAGGGAATAGAGCATAAGGCTGACTTGCACGTAGCCATTCCAGATAAACATTAAAGCATTCAAGCATAAAATACATTTCCCACTGCCCAAGCCATAACATAGCTTTGGCGAAACTCTAAAGGGAGTCTTATCATGAAACAACAGTCCTTGCTCTCAGAAACAGGTGGTCAGAAGGAAGCCTTCAAATGCCTCAAGGCCGGGCGTATTGACTCTTCGTCATCCGTTCCCAGCCTTGGGCACTTGGTGAATGCTCATAACCCTTTGTTATGCTCATCCCAGCTTCCAACCTTCGTCATGCATGGAGTAAATACATTTTCAGTATTTGCTCAAAGCCTTCCAGCTCCTCCACAGTAGAAAGGCTTTGTATTACTTGATAAGATTTTGTACTGATACTAGGTAGAAATTTCAAAACTGGAGCCCAAATACCTTGTACCTCAATGTGCTATTTTTATACCTATTGAAGTGGTAAATTCTGTGCTCTCCTGGTGCATTGGTCAAGATCTTGTAACCTAATTCAGAAATCAGCCCCTCTTAATTTAAGCTGATGTACAGTTTACTAAAGTTTTATAATCTAGCTCATACATTACTGGAAATCTGGAGAGCAAGGCTCAGAAAATGTTCCAAGTCTAAGATAGGCAGCAGAGAGTATGGACTACATCATCTGCAGGAACAATTTGCTTGGAGGCACCTCCAACAGTGGACCTCTTATGTCCTGCTAGAAACAGAATCATCACCAGATTCTTCGTTTGTTTTTGCTTTGCTTACTCAAAGTTCAGAATTCTGGAAAAAGCACCTTATTAGCCAAGTTTTTGTCACATGGTGTTTTCATAGGAGTACAGAGTTATAAGTTCACATTGAATTATTATTTTAGTGTGGTATACAGAGATCTTTCAGTGAAAAAACTTGGTTTTACATTTAGAACCCAGATGTTAAAATATTTAGACAATTAATAGGAGCTCTAATTGTCTTTCTTTTCTTATCTGTAAAATAGGGATAGTAACCCTTGCCTGTTTGTCGCTCACAGAGATACTACAGAGGTCTTAGAAGTCATACACAGTAAATGGGATAAACATAATTTTTTATATAATGTACCATAAAATAATAACCATCTTACTGAAGTGAATAAAGATGTCAAAAATTTCCTTTTATTTCCCTATAGCTATCTTACCTATAAATTAAATGTGAACTCTGGCAAAATCAGCAAAGCTTTCATGAAAATTGGAATAATAGGTTTAAATAACCATAACTTGATTTTCAAATATTTTCAGTATATGCAGAAACCATAAAGTATGGGTAAACTGAATATTATTTGTAGCTGAATGATGTCCATATTTTTAGTTTCATTTGAAGCCCAGTGTCCAAAATCATTTTCATTATTAAAGAGGTAGTATATCAATTTCTGGATTTCATTTTTCTTTGTTAGCTGCTAGTAAGACATTTTAGTTTCTAGGACATCATTCTTAAATCCTCCGTACATTATCCATTAGAAATATGTCCATGTACCCATCCCTTGAGTGGGTTACTCTCTCATTCAAGCACTAACTGGATTCAAGTTTATTGGATTACAGGATGCACAGATACAGGTTTAAACTTTATTTCTGGGTGTACCTGTAAGGGTGTTTCTGGAAGAGATTTTATTTAAATCAACAGACTGAGCAAAGTGGATTGCCTTATCCAATGTTGGGGCACATCATTCAACGCTGAGGGCCTGAAGGGAAGGAAAGGATGGAGGGAGGGAGAATTTGCCCTTTCTTTACCTGGGCACTTGAGCTGGAACATTGATCTTCTCCTGCCCTCACCATTGCTGGCTCTCAGGCTTGGAATCTATGTCATCTGCTCTCTGGCTCTCAGGCCTTCAGACTGTACCACTGGCCTTCCTTGTTCTGCTGCCTGTAGACATGTGACTTCTCAGGCTCATAATTATATGAGATGGTGTGCCTTTGTACTGTCACTTCAGCGATGCTTGACTCTTTGCGACCCTTTGGACTGTAGCCCCCCAGACTCCTGTCCATGACATTTTCTAGGCACGGATGCTGGAGTGGTTTTCCATTCCTTCCTCCAGGGCCATCTTCCCAACTCAGGGATCAAACCTGCGTCTCTTACGTCTCCTGAATTGACAGGCATGTTCTTTACCACTAGTGCCACCTGGGAAGCCCATATAAGCCAGTACTTTATACTAAATCTCTTTATATAAATCCTTATATCCTATTGCTTCTGTTTCTCTGGAGGACCTTGAAGTCTTTCCTACCTAGAAGGAAGTCTAACTGTAGTATAACTGTAGTAGGAAGTATAACTATAGTAGGAAGTCATAAGTGATAAATAGAACAAGTGGCTGAGTTTTCTCCTTTTAACCACATCTTCTACTATGTGTTACAGAAAAGAAAATAAAAATAATTTAATGGTGACTTACTGATTTTCATAGGCAATAAAAGTTTAGAAAGTTCTTCTGTGTAAAAAAAAAAGAAAAAACTGAAAGCTGTCACCTCAAAATTGTCTTAAAACTATAAACAAGTAATTAGTGACTTTTCTCTTTGCATAATGAGTCATTAAAGTGACAGAAAGACAGTGATATAATAAAATCCATATTAATAATCCTTGTTTAATATTTGACATTATCCCAGAAGACTAATATATTTATGTTTACTAAAACATTTTTAAAAATTCTACTGCTTTTCTTGAACAACGTATATAAAATTATTAATATATATTATTTTTAATAATCATGCTTTGGCAATGTCTTGATTTTTACTAAAAAATCAATATGAAACAGAATCATTGGAAAACCTGACTGAAAATGAGAACATAGTTTTGGAAATGTAGAGGCTGCATTATTGTAATGTTTGAAGGTAGTATAATGACACATCTGTTATATAGTATATATATCATAATACATAGCATAAAAAGTAGATTCAGAGTTTAGAGATTAGAAATATATTCATAAAACAACAAAAACCAAAGATATAAACTGAATGCATTATTACAGTTAATGTCCTGATTAAACACACACAAGCTAAGAATCTGTCTTCTAAGCATTGTTGCCTCAAATTGACCATGTCTGGAACTTGCCTGGTCATTTGAACTGCATTTATAATTTCTAAGTATATAAAGCCAGTTTGAGGAAAATAATTCTAAAAAGTATGCAAAATTCAAAGGTGTAAATTATTTAGGTAAATGGGTAATTCAAGAAGCCTAATCTGAAAATGCTATTTTGTATTAAAAGCTGAATGGAATTCAGACTCTTCATGGAAATAACTAACTGAACTTTAAGATGAAAAGTCACAAAAATATGAAATATATCCCTCACCCTATACATAGAATGTCAAGAAAACCTATTCTTCCACCATATATTGAATGATTTTATTAGTAAATGTAATTGACAATTTTCTAGAGATCTTTGGACTGAAAATGGTAACTCTACATCACTGAGTCATTTCTGGTACCATTAAAAAGTATTTTTGGCCACATCTGTCTAACTTCAGATCATAACCTCCTTGGTGGGAGAACCTATCTTAATCCCTGACTTTAATCCTTACTTTTCTACACAGTGCAATAGTTTGGGGTTATGTTTTAAGCCTTTTCTGAAATGTCATACATTTATGAGCTAAGAATACTTTAATATGGTCTCATGAAATTTTCTTGGTCAAATTTTCTGTGTGTAAGCTAGGTAATGAGGTTGCACTGAGTTTTCCTGGGGTGGGACGCTAACTGTGCAAATTGCTCCCCAAAATTGCATTCTGAGGATCCTCAGGAAAGGGAGAATTATGAAAGGAACTTGCTTAGAGAGCAAGCACACATGTGCAGGAATTAGTGAACCATGGTTGATCTGGTGAGAATCTGCCTTACATTTTAAGGGATTTTCTGTGTTTTTTACTTTTTAAATTAATAGCTGGTGAAAGACTGGAATTTCCAAAACCTTCAGAAAAATAAAGATGACATTTTTGTTGTTGCTTTTGTTCTGGTGTCTGACTATCAGATGTTCATGGGCAGGTGAGAAAAGAATATAATTCTGAAGTTATTCTAGCATTAGGGATATAGTTAATAATCTGGGAATTGGGAAGATACTCATTAGAGATAGTGTGATTTACAGCATAGGAAATATTCAAAGTGTGGTGTTTTTTGGGGTGTATAAAGCACAAATTTAAAATTTTCCTATCTTTTCATTTGAGGTGTGACTACATAATCACAACAGCATGAAATGCATCACTTGACTATAATAAAATTAACAATATATGTGTTTCTCAAGCATCAGTATCTCAAATTATATCTCTGTTATACCAAAATTCTGAGAAAAGAAGCTTGACTATAATTGATTAGCATTCAGATTTGGGAAGGTGGCTGCAGTCTGACATAGGTGTGTCAGGGGAGTGTGTAATTTCCTCAGTTCTGTCTTGCTGCAGCAAAGATTTGAAACAGTGGACCAGTGTTACAGCTCGATTACAGCTCAGTTTTATTCAGCAAGCAAAGGAGAGTACACCTTCCAGGTTTGAGGGTGGACTGACCCAAAAGGAGAGGCCCCAGTCCATTCTGGATTCCTCTTATTCATTTGTCTCTTCCCCGCTGAGCCTGCGCTATGCAAATTGGGCTAGCCAAGAAGGGGGTGTGTTTGTTTCATGTGAAGTCTTCACTCCAGTCCGAAGGTTTTCTTTTGTTCCATTTTTACAGGCTTTTTTCCCTTTGTCTTTTTGCTACTACCATTTTTGACTCCTTTTTCCTATTCTAACTACCTAACAGGTACAATAACCTAAGATTCAGAGATCAAGGTAAATTTCGAGCTGTTATTTATTAGCTTGGTTTTGGAGAAACCCCTTAGTTGATGTGAGCTTTGGTTCTGNCCAGTCCGAAGGTTTTCTTTTGTTCCATTTTTACAGGCTTTTTTCCCTTTGTCTTTTTGCTACTACCATTTTTGACTCCTTTTTCCTATTCTAACTACCTAACAGGTACAATAACCTAAGATTCAGAGATCAAGGTAAATTTCGAGCTGTTATTTATTAGCTTGGTTTTGGAGAAACCCCTTAGTTGATGTGAGCTTTGGTTCTGTCTTCTATCTAGAGGAGGTAACTTTCTACCTCTTGGGGCTAATATGAATATCATGTAAATTGGCATACATTTTTACTAAAGAACATCATTTAAGTTTTACTTGCACAGCCATGAAAAATAAACCTTTGATACACCTTAGTTATATGGATATCAGCACTGTTCAATCATTTTGATTCAATCATCAATAGAATTAATATTTACTTAAAATCCATTGTTAACCTCCTGAAGTCATCTGATTACCAGTTTTGGTGATTTTGTTTTTTGAGGTTAAGGAGTATTCTTATTCAGTTCAATTATACGTGTATTATTGAGCATTTTCTAAGTATAAAGACTGAACATGGGAAGAGAAAGAGAGGGAGAGAGAGAGAAGACAAGGAGAGAGAAAGGATTCCTGGTGTAAAGTATCTGGAGATACCCAGCACAAACAGATCGTTTCAATAAAATAAAAAGGATAATATGATAATAACACCAGTTTGTATTTATTGTGCACTTTGGGCCAGGGGAAAATTAACTATATTTTCATTAAAACACTAACTCCTCACAGTAAATCTATACTGAAGATACAAATATCTCCACATTCTGTAAGAAGAAAACTAAAGCACAGATATGATTAACAAAAATGTTAGATTGCACAGTTAGCCAGATTAATTAATTTGTGATGACCTGAACAGCTAGTAAACTATAAAACCTGACTTCAGTCTCCAGTGTAACAGTTTGGCTATTTCAGTAGTTTTGGTTTGAGAGTTCAAAGGTCAGGGCTTCAAAACCAAATCAGGG